>JBBLXU010004258.1:0-12224 GCA_037893425.1 Campoplex nolae
CCCTTTTGCTTCAAGTATATAAGATATTTTTATCAGGCAGTACTGTATGTATCTTCGTAATTCTTTGGCTTGCTTAGTGAACTTTAAAATACTAATTTCATTTTCTGACAAAGCTTTTTTTAATGCAAACAATCCATTAGCTGCATCTTTTAAACAATGGCCAAGTCTCATTACTTCACTATTCCAACTATGAGATAACCTCTCGAAATTTCTCAATAAGTGAGCCCAACAAATTTGTCGCTTTTCATCACTGAAGTGGTTGTAAACTGCATATCTGTCGGTAATTACCAGGTTTTTGTAATCACAAAATGCACGATTCTTTAAAAATTTCATTCCTCTTGTATCTGCTAACTTGATAAGACTTGCTTTATTGTTGGCAAACATCCAGCACCATCCCAATTTGTCTTTGTTGTAGTGACTGGTTTCATCAATATGCAAAATTTCGCTTGCTTTTATTTCTTCCTCTATTTGTTCATAGGCTTCTTTACATTTTGATGAAACCCTTGCTTCACTATTGGACACACTACCAACACTTATACTCATGTTAAAGATGTCTTTCATAATATTTGTTATTTCTCGCTTTGAGTTCTTGTAAAACCCACTCAATGCTGCAATTACTGACTTAACTCTAGGACCAAAGGTATCAGGTGTGACTCCTTCTGGTAATTTGCTGCTCTTTCTTTTTCCACACTTACAACAGCGACCGTGCTCTAGTTGGTATTCAACAACATAAGGCTTAATCTCTGGCAGATCAACTTTTTGATAAATGTAAGGCTTCTCTGATACTGCAATTTCTCCACCACACTCGCATCTATTTTTTAACTCCGCTTTCACTACCTCATCTGCTTCCATTTTAGATCGATAATTTCCTTTATGTCCGATCTGACCACCTATCTTTCTATTACTTTCTGACTTATCTTCGGATGTATCTTTTTTTATTTTATATAGCTCTTTAGAAGTTGGTATTGATGAATTTCTTGAATTTAGACCAAGTCTTTCTCTTAGCTCAGCATTCTCTATTTTTAAGATCTTATTTTTTTCTTCAAGTCTTGTTAACTTTTGCTCCAAGTTCCTACATAGCTCTACAAGATTAACGAATAGTTGAAGCATCTAACACTACATTGCTACTAATATCTTGTCTTGCTATCATCTTAATATGTTTTGTCAATTATTTTTTTTCTTTGCCACACCCCTGAACGGATACAATAGAAGGCTTAGGTCTAAACAGATGTAACATCATAAAAATAGGCAATAGAGAATTTGAAGTCAAAAACGAGAAAGGAGGTGAGAGAAATTACACTGATATACCGGACAATAGCGTTTTTGAGGTAACATTTCCAACAAGCATTGGTGGACTAAGAGGCTGTCTTGAAAGAAAGAAAAGGGTATGATAAGGTAAGTTAAAAAATAGGAGGTAAAATTGTATCCAAGCGATATAAGTGATAAGGGATGGGAAATTTTGGAGCCACATGTTGCACAAGGAGCAATAGGGAGGCCAAGGAAGCATAACATCAGAGCAATTATTAATGCAATAAGGTATATAATGAGAGGTGGCTGTCAATGGAGAATGCTGCCAAAAGACTTTCCGCCGTGGAAAACAGTTTATGATCATTATTTTAGGTGGAGTAAAAACGGAAAATTGCAGGAAATACATGACACTTTGGTGAAAAAGGTAAGAGAAATGGTTGGTAAAAATAATACACCATCGGTTGGAATAATAGACAGTCAGTCAGTAAAAACGACTCAAAAAGGGGATCCAGAGGTTACGATGCTGGCAAGAAAATAAAAGGCCGTAAACGTCATATTATTGTAGATACACAGGGTCTTATCATTACCGCTGATGTACATAGTGCAAGCGTTCAAGATCGTGACGGAGCTTTGGGTCTTTTTGTTCAAGCGAAAAAGAAAATACCAACATTACAGAAGTTTTTTGCTGATCAAGGATATACGGGTGCTCTGCAAAATCACTGTTTTCTGAAAACGGGATGTCTACTCACAATTGCCAAAAAAGCTAGTGATGCTGTAGGGTTTCAGGTCATTCCTAAGCGATGGATTGTTGAACGGACGTTTGCTTGGCTCTCCAATTTTAGGCGTATGAGTAAGGATTATGAACACTCTCCTCTCACCTCCAAGATTAATATTCTCTTTGATATGATTACTCTTATGCTTAATAAATTAGCTACTTAAATGTTTTCAAGACAGGCTCTAAGAGTTATACTGTACCACAAAGCAGAAAACGACCACCAAGTACAGGTGAGAGTAGCAGATACAGAAATGTGGTCTGAACTACAAAAAAGAGGTGAAATAATAGGAAAAGGTTGCCTCTTTGGGGGAACGACAGTCAAAGAAGCTGTAGAAAGAGGAAGTTTCACAAGAAGTGGCATGTGGAGTAAAGAGCAGGCCAAAGAGGAGATAAGGGCGGATCACTCAAGTGAAACACTGTCGTGGGTAAATAGGGCATGTGGAGGTAGCCAAGAAGCATTTAGGAAACGTTAAACAAAGGACTTCCTTCTCAAATTGGACTGCGTAAAAGCTTTATATAAATCGCAGTCCAAGCCGAGCTCTTCCAATAAACATAAGCTAAATTTAATCTTTTGACAAAGTAGGTTATAGCAAAAAGCCTATTAACAGGGTATACATGTTTATTTCCGTAAAACCGTTGCGGCATGGCAAATATCTCTATAAGATACAAAATAGCGCAAAAAGTAAGAAGCTGGAGGTTAAAAAGAAAATATACCATAAAAGACTTAGCAGACAAAACAGGTATAAACTATCATACGCTGCGAAGATATGAACTAGGGATATGTGGCATTCCAGATGAAGAGTTACAAACAATAGCAGACGCATTATCAGTTAGTTTGAGCGATCTACTTCCTAGACAAAAAGTACTCAGAGAAAATCGTTGTTGTGATAAGACTCAGTGGATGTCCAATTTCATAGAAAAATACACAAAAACAGGGGGACGCAAAGCAATTTATGCATTAACTAAATTTATTCGAGCTGAAGAGGAAAGTGATGTAAAAACAGCAAGAATAAGAATGGCAAAGAATATGCTAAAAGCAGGATTTGCTACTGATATTATCTACCGAGCAACAGGCTTATCAACTGATGAATATGATAATAAAGAGGAAAAGGGTTCTAAGCGTTCAAACAAAAGACAAGGGATGAAAAAGTGGAGGATAATACAAGAATATACTCAAGAGAAATTAGGAAAAGAGCTTGGTGTAGGAGGTCCGCAGATACATTATTATGAACAAGGAAAGAGTACCCTTTTAAGTGAAGTGGCATGTAAAGCAGCAGAAATATTATCAGCAAATGCTGAAGATCTAATGCTTAAATCAACGGAAGAAGACTGTTCTGAAAGTACTGATGGTGAAGGAGAAAAAGAGCTATTAAGTTGGTCGAGAGAGTCTAAAAGAATTAACAATCAAGAATCACGAGATAAACTGGATATATGGGTAGAATTTTTATCCCAAAGAAGGCAAATTTACAAAGAAAAGATTGATAAAGTAGAGTCAATCAAGGTTGCGAATAATCTACTTATACTAGGCGTTTCTATTGATGATATTTCTCAAATAACTGGCTTGACTGCAGAGGAAATTGCGCAACTTATGCTCCCAACAGGATTAAAACTACGGTAGTTTATATAATGTGTTATGATATAAATGAAAATAGTTACATACTTAATACATCTATTTGCCATCTCTGAAAGCTTGCTTATTGTTTGCTGGCTCAACTGAAGCATTTTCTAACTTTCCAGATTCATCTAAAGTTTTGGATTTTCCCGCTAATTTGCGTTGTTTAATAAACTTCTTTAATGTTTTGACTGCGATGAAATTAATACTGAAAACACATGCGGAAGTTATGGCTAATGCTGGAAGAGGAGCTAAATTGAACATCGGCAAAATTGCTATAATAGTGCCAGATGTAAGTAAAAACGCTAACTTCTTGCTTCCTATTATCTTGTTTTTCTTAGCCTTTATTGGGTTTAATTTTTCTTTCAGTTTTGTGAAGCCATTTTTGAATATGTTTCCCCTTTTTGAATTCTTCTCTGCAGGCTTAATTTTTAAACTCTTTATTTTTTCTTTTGCCCATTTATTACTTTTTTTGATGTTTTCTACTTTAGAGACTTTAACCTTATTCTGCCATGAGACCATATTTAGGGATTGTTCTACATTATATGGCAATTTCGGCTTAGCTTCTTGACCCTTAGTGTGTTTTTTGAATGAAACTATATTCTTAAAACTCTTTTTCGTTTTTTTATATAATTTCTTTATCTTGCTTGGCATTTGTACCTAAATCAAGATACGATATTACAGAATTTATCCATCAGTTCCTGATTATCCTCTATCATTGCCTTTGCCTCTTGCTGAAGAGATTTGATATTTTTTGATGTAATATTATCCATGTCAGGTGATGCTATTTTTAATTGTGATTGTATACGTATATATTTATCAGCTATCACTTGATCAAGTTGGTAGTTAACTGCATCTAAACTTGAAGCAAACATCACATGTAGTAGTGGTTTTATCCAACCTATCTTTCCAAATCTCCTTGAATTAGCTATGCTTCTATCTGTTCTGCCAGTACCTATCGATAACAGTAGAATATCATCATTTGGAAATAACCTCTTACCACTTGCATATGCACAAGCAGCTGGATTATTTGCAAATACCCCGCCATCCACTAATACTCTGTCTATCTGATCAACTTTTAAATGTTTTGGTATGAAATAAGTAGGTGCAGCCGTTGTAGCTCTGAGTGCATCTTTTAGCCTGATAAAATTTCTATCTTCTCTCCAGCTCTTAAAAAAGAAAGGACGGTTGTTATGAATATCATAACTGGTAAGCAGTACATTACTTAAAGTGTTTTGTAGAGTATCATCACCAAAATATTTATCCAGTATAAATTCAATATTTTTATGTGGGTATTGTGCACAATTAATCCAAGATAATATTGATCGCCTGAAGAACGAAGACTTGAAAATATATGCTCCGTACTCTTGGTAAAGTTCAACCAAATCATTGGCAGAGTATTGAGGATTTCCTTGTTGATCTTTTTTGCATAACCCTGCTACAACAATTCCACCGGTTGAAGTACCTGCCATAAGATCAAAGATTTCAGCTATCGGTTTCCTTGTCCTTTGCTCTATTTCTGCGAGAATAATGGCTGGTATGATGCCCCTTATGCCTCCGCCGTCAACGGATAAAATGTATTTAATCAATTGTGAATTTAGGTAAAGATGTTAAGATTTAATTTTTCCGCTTAAAACCTGCAATTTAAACTCATCTAATTCTTCAGAAAGATTTTTTACCCTTTCCTCAAGTACTAACACTTTTTCCATTAAACCATATTCAATAAGTTTATCGTGAAATTGTACCCTTGAGTCTAGCTTGGATAACCACCATATCAATGCTACGGTTTGGATTAATATGGTAATAATTACCGTAATTGGGATTTTTTGCTTTTTCATGTGAAAAGATTAATTTGTTATGGATAGTTTTGGAAATTTATATATAGATTATAGAAAACTTACAGCTTTAGTGATTACTTTTTGTTGATTCGTATTGATCCTCTGCTTTAGCAAGTAGCTTAATGATTTCCCTGTAAGGTTTATCTTTGTTGTGCCTTGATTCTATTACAGCTACATCTCGAGGGTTTTTTCCATCTGTATCTCTAGTATTAGGATTAGCACCTCTTGCTAATAAGAACTTAACTATCTCTGAATTGCCTCCGTATGAGGCAGAATGTAATACTGTCCATCCTTTATATCTACCTGTATCATTTATATCAACTCCTTCATTTACTAGAAATTTTACTAATTCTAGACAGTTTCCTTCTGCTGCACAATGTAGCGCTGTTAATCTAGGAACTCGTGTATTAACACTTAATAAATTTTCTACTGAAAACTTTACTACATCTAAGTTACAATTTTGAGAAGCAATGCGTAATATCGTTTTATAATTACCTGCAGCTTTTGCCTTCATGTAGGAATAGGTAGCAATAATACATACTATTACTGCTATAAGCCACCAAAAATGTAGCTTATTTTTTGTATCTTGATCCAATTTATCCATATTCAACATCTTTTTAACATTAAATAGATCATTTACTCATTTTTTATTAACATTACTTACTCAAAGATGCTGACAACATAGTAAGGTAACCTGAGCTATTTAAAGTATGCTCCGCTCTATTAACTATCCATTCACCATCTACTGCTTGATTAAAACCTATAAGATTAAGTTTAGCTTCTGCAAATAACTCTGGATTACCAGGCATAGTTATATCTAAAGTTTCATTGTTACGCTTCAATTGTTTCAACTTGGCATTTGCTGCGCTCAGCGCTGACTCTGCATTAGAGTAAAGTTCCAGCATAATATAACTTGGCTCGCTACTACCAACTGTTTCTTTAATAGTTTCACCCTTTTCATAGCTATGCCACTTTGCTACTACTGAATTGTATTTATCACGTACGGTAAAATGCACTTTCCAATTAATTGTATCTTGAGGTCTAATATTCGTTGTTCCTAGAGCTTTTCCTGTGGCTGATTTTGCCATATTTTTGGAAATGAATAATATATATCCACCAGCTAATTTTGCCATTGCTTCACGCTCTGTTGCGATCTTTGTTAACAGACTTATATCACTTTCATCTACCTGATTAATGTGGGGTATTAATACATTCTTAAATTCCTCAGCAACTTTATATCCATACCCATGTTTTTGGGCTATTTCTCCAACTAGGTTCTCTATGGTAATTTTGTGCCATTCTTTTGATACTTTTGCTTTCAAAGATATTCTTAAATTTGTTGCATGAGCTTTTATTAGTAGAATTTTAGGTGGGCCTTGTATCGTAACTTCGTTGACTGTATATACACCCATTGGAAAGATTCCCGTTTCCTTATAACCTAGTGCTATGTTTAATTCACTTGGAACTTCTACATTTTCATTGCCATAATCAACACATACCTCTGCGACATCATCTATAGTACCAGATTCATCAGTAATATGCACTGATATTACATGATCTTTTATTCCTTCAATGCTAAATTCAGGTTTCATGACCATACTTTAAAAACAGATTTCTTCAATGGCTCTTTTATTAAAGGCAGTTTAATCCTCAGTCCTGATGGTAAAGAACCACTATACTCTGCAAGACCAGGATTAGCCTCTAAAACTACTTCCACTACTCCTCTAGTTGCTCCATAATGCCTCCAGCAAATTAGATCTATCATCTCTCCTTCCTTACTCCAGTAATATGTTGTCATTTTTAGTTAAATCTCTTCAAACTTAAACTAAACTCAACCTTTTTTGGTAATCCACAAGGAAAAAATGATGTTTGTTTTTTCTCTATCCGTACAATCACAAACCTCCCTAAAACATTACCTAAACTGTCTACTAAAGTATGCGGTTCTTCTGCTTCTTTCATACTTTTTAATTGATTTAAATCATTGAGATTATGAAAATAAATTACTCCTTCTAAGTCTATATTTTCTGCACCTTGGCCAATATTTTGTAATGAAGGTATTTTACCAATACACTCAATAGTACTCCAACGATTTTCTTTACTATACCTTACACTTGTTGGAGAAAGCTTATGTTGACCAAGTGATAGCATTAGTAAATCGGCTCTATTGAATCAAACAGAACGTCACGCGATTTTTCTCTTATTCTTTTTATTACTGCATCAGCAAGACTACGTACATCTTGGTTAGGTTCTGCTTTTATACTTATATTAAATGTAAAAGTTTGATTGAAAATTTTTTGTTCACACTTTTCACAGTCTTTTAAAACTTTCTCTGAATTATCTGCTACAGAACTTTTTTCTGTAATCGCACTAGCACTTTCAATAATATTCATTCCACTAAAAGTATTATTATTCAATAAAGGATTTACTTTACTAAAAACATTATTTTCACTAGTTGTACTGCCTATTTTTGCTTCTACTGGTTTCTCTAATGCTTTTATTGGATTATCATTAAACAATTTTCCTACACCAATCCAATTTTCTATAGGTTTTGTAATTGATTTCCAGATACTTGAGAAAAAGTCCTTCACCTTTTGCCAATTAGCAATTACAAGCGCTGCACCAACTGATAGTCCAGCAATAGCAGCTCCTATAGGATTGGTTAGCGTTAAAGCTTTCAGTCCCATGATTACTGCTGGAATTACTCGCGCTGATAACGAAGTTAATACTGGCAAAAGTGTTCCCTGCAAAATAGCCTTAAAAGTTAGTATTCCACCTCCAACCAATGCAAATGCATAACCAAAACCTACCACTGCAATCTTACCGATAATAAGAGCTGAAATTATGCTCATAACTCCTGTAGTCAAGATTGGACACTTCTCTGCGAACCAAGCTATACCTGTAGATATAGACCTCAAAATCTTACTTATCCAATTTAAAGGAGGTAGCATAACTGACCCTAAGTTCATTCCTAGCTCTGCTATTGTATTTTTAAGTAGCTGCAAATTATTTGCTGTAGTACTTGCACGGTTATTAAATTCCTTTTGCATAGATTTGTTATACTTTTCTTTGTCAGCCACAAAACCTATTGCTTTTTTATATTCTTCCAAACTTCCAACTATCAATGCAATATCATCTTGATATTCTTGACCAAAGAGATTGAGAAGGATTTGTGAACGTTCCTGTCTATCTACTTTTTCTAAAGTTTCAAAAAAATGAAGTAGAGCTTTTTGCCCGTTTTCAGCAACCTTTTGTGACATTTCCTCTGCAGTGATACCTATCGATTCCAATGCTACTTTGAACTCTTTTCCTTGCCCTTCAGCAGTTTGGAGCTTAGAAAGTAAAGCATTTATGGCAGTTCCTGCTTTTGCTGGTTGTTTACCTAAACTAACGAAGGCATTTACTAAACTACTTGTTTCCTTGATATCAAGACCAAATTGTTTTGCAGTACCACCAACTATTGCTAGAGCTTCAACCATATCTTTTGCTTTGGCAGCAGTGTTATCTGATAAGTGATTGATTACATTACCAACGTGTTCCATTTTACTAACATCAATTCCATAAACGTTAGAAAGTTTAGCTATGGAATCACCAGCTTGTTCAGCGGACATATCAAACGCTGTTGCCATTTTAGCTACTGTTGTGGTAAATCCAAGTAGCTTATCTTTGTCGATACCAAGCTGACCACCACTTGCAGCTATTTTTGCTAACTCTGCAGCCGATAATGGTATTGTACGGGATAATTCCTTTAATTTCTGGCCAAATTCTGCGGCTTTTTCATTATGAATTGCATCATTCTCATCAAATTGCACTACTTTTTTAACATCAGCCATAGCACTTTCAAAGTCAATTGCAACTTTAATTGGCGCTGCAAGTGAAAGCCCTAGTCCTATAGTCTCCATTACTTGTGATCTATAATGCGCTTTTTTTGCCAAGGCATTTTGCTGTTTTTGTATCACAGATCCTAGTTTACTGTATTTCCCTTTTAGCACTTCAATAGATGAACCAAGTTTAGTTTGATCCCTCACTAAAGATTTAATATCTTTTCCACTTTTCCTTACTTCTTCATTTAATGTGTGAAGTGCATCTCTCTTTTTAATATAAGCCTCTTTTGCCTTTGATGCCGATGCTTTCAATTTTTCAAATTCATTTTTCAGTGCTTTGCTTGGTTCTTTTTTTTCCTTTTTTTCTTTAGCAATTGCTGTAGCTGATTCTTTTGCTTTCTTCTCTGCTTCCTTCCAATTCTTCATGGCTTCAAGGGCATCATGATTTAATTGCTTAAATTTGGAGACTGATTTCATTGACGAATCAAGCTGTCTTATACTATCACCCAGCTTAGAAAGCTTAGCTGTACTACCTATCATTGTGCTATTAAAGCTACCATCTAATGCAGCACCTATCTTTATTGAAAGCATTGACATTTGTTTGTTACTCCTTTACTTACTTCTAACCATTTTAGAAATTCTTTTATACCCATATTAATAATCTGCTCAATTCCACTTCCTGTTACTGAACTAAGCTTTAAAACATTGAATCTTAAGTCCTCTGTTCTGAAGGCAACAAAAAATCCCTGAGTACCTTTTGTATTTTTACATAGTCTTTGATAAGTAATTTCTCTATTACCTCCCTTGGCATAGATGTTAGGTTAGCAGCTAAAGCTACTTCTTTTCTGGCTTCACCTTCTACACACTCAATAGCCAGCATATCTCCCACTGTAGGCTCACGTATAGATAATTCTGAAACAGAAATACCATCCACTGTTATTGGATTATTAAGTGTTATAGTTTGCATTATTGTCTCCTTAAAAAAATAAAATTTCAAATAAGTTTTTATATGCCTAAAATCGTTTGCAGCAAGGCCATCTGATCAACACCATTAATCTTGCGAATCATATTTTCAGCATCGATCTCTATTAATTCATTGCTACCTATAGTAAGTTTATAGTAATGGGCAGCTACAGTACACTTCAGCGTTGCTTTTTCAGCAGGTTTCCAGTTACCAAAATCAAACTCTTTAAAAATGCCTCTTAAATTGATTATTACTGCTTCAATATCATTACTACCACTCCCTTGCATTCCACCTCTGAGTGTCAAAGAAACTGAATTCCCATTTATTAGACCAAATAGCCTAAAGAGTTCTGTATCGTATTCAGAAAAAGTGAAATCTGCTTCAAGCTTTTCCATGCCCATATCAATATTTATTGGAATATCCATACCACCAGCTCTGTACTCTTCGGTTTTTATGGTAAGCTTCGGCAAGGTTATTTCATCTATTTTTCCTGCATAACCCCGGCCATCAACAAATACGTTAAAATTTCTCAGTATTTTCGGTAACACTTTGCTTTCTCCTAACTTATTACACTATTATTTACGAGATGAGATTTGAATGTTATTTGCTCAGCCGGATATGGTAGTGTAAATTCGAAATCAAAATATACTTTCCCGCTTGCAATATTTGTTGGTGTATTGAGCTCTGGAGTTGCATAACATTTTCCGCTAATAATCGCTCCTTGTACTTTTAAATTGGCCAAATAAGAATTCACCCCCTCAATCACATCATCTATATAAGTTTTGGTAATATTGCGATCAACTGCCCATAGATGAGCTCTAAGTAGACTGTCATTAATAAGGTCTGCAGTCCTTCTCACTGATAAAAAAGCCCATTTTGAGTCATTTGAACATGTTCTATTTCCCCAAAGCCTATAGCCATTTTGATGAATTATCGTTGTTACTTCATTTTCATTTAAGTGGTTTGCTCTGCAATTTGCATAACCTAAGCTAAAATCAATAGGCCTGCTTGTGCCAACAATACCATTTATCTCTTTATTTGAAGGTGAATGCCAGAAGCCTTGTTCGCTGTCTATTTTAGCTATTAAACCAGCTACAAATGGACTCGATGGCAAGATTTTTTCTTTTCCTTCAATAAATAACTTAATCCATGGGTCAACTACGTAAACTCTTGAGCTGCCTACACTTTTTCTCCATTTTATTGCTTCTTCATCATTAGTATTTGGTCCGTCTGCAACAATAATTGCTCTTAATTTTTCTGCTATGGAAATTAAAGCACTCACTACTGGATTTACTCCATCTATTTCAGGTAACTGATGAGTAAACTGAGGTGCAATTAATATTCTTGGAGCAACATGAACTATACTTTCACTACTGAGGAATGCCTCTATCCCTTGATATTCTCCAGTCTCTTTATCAACTCCACCGATTATACTTTGAATAGTTTCACTTTCTTTGAGCTTTGGATCGCTGTTTTCACTTTCTTTAACTCGAATAACTACTACTGTTGCACCAATCTGGGAAAATATTCCATTTATTGCAGAAGGTAAACTGCCACTCTTTCCGAGCTTTGCTGCTTCCTTTAAGCTTCCTGCAACTAACACTGGTTTATTTAGCGGAAATTTTTGCTCATCTGCTTCAGGTGCAGTACCAATTACACCTATCACTGATGATTTAGCTGTACGTACTGTCTTTGCTCCTGAGGTTACCTCAATAACATTTACGCCATGTAAAAATTCTTCAGCCATTTCTTTATATTTTTTTCCTGAAATCATCTAGCAAAGTCTGTAGCTCATTTTCACTTTTGGCTTCTGCAATTTTCTTCTTGGTAATGTCTTCCAACTCTTCACATTTAATTATTTCTTTTACTGCTTTTTTTACTTTTTCTTCAATTATTCTTGCCATTTCAATAACTGTAATACCACGGACTTTTGCTAATGGCTCTATAATTGCCGTATCCTTTGCAT
>JBBLXU010004260.1:0-36825 GCA_037893425.1 Campoplex nolae
TAAATTTACAACGGAAGCCGTTGCACCTACTTCTACAATAAGTAAACCTTCAACGGAGTCAACGACAGTAGCAAAAACAACTACTACTTCACAAGCGACCACGGTTGCTACAACGTCAACTAGTGTGCCGATAGTAACTTCAGGGACTGAGACAAGTACTGTAAAACCTACAGCAGCGACTGGTGCGTCGACTTCTACGATGAGTAAACCTTCAACAGAGTCAACGACTCAAACAAGTACAGTAACAGTGAAGCCAACAACAGAAGCCGTTGCACCTACTTCTACAACGAATAAACCTTCAACAGAGTCAACGACTCAAACAAGCACAGTAACAGTGGAACCAACTGCGCCAACAACAAGCTCA
The DNA here is from genome assembly GCA_037893425.1 of Campoplex nolae. Lineage (NCBI taxonomy): Eukaryota > Metazoa > Arthropoda > Insecta > Hymenoptera > Ichneumonidae > Campoplex > Campoplex nolae. Next base: position 365 of record JBBLXU010004260.1, read on the forward strand.
GAGAAAACTACACAAACAGTATTTAGTATACCAAGTACTAGAACAAAAGAGTCAACAACTCCTATATTCACCACGACTTTACTTCCTCAGTCTACTTCTTCACCACAACCTACTCAACTTGCTATAGGGTCTAATAAGGCAGGAATGATAGGGGGATCTTTGGTTGGAGCAATAGGTATTGTTGGAATTATAGGATTCATAGCATATAGATATGTTAAGGGTCGTAATGCTGCTCCTGTATTAGAACTAACTGATTTGGGTTATAGAAGGCGATCATCTTCAAGTAGCGATGAAGAAATTTTTACCACTGGTAACAGAATGCGAACTATATATCAATCTGAAACAGTGCTAAATAGTATATCAGTAGAAAGTAGTAGTCGATCAAGAAGTAGCTCATCGTCTTCAAGCGGTGGACCAGGCTCTTGACTAACTGAAGCGGAGTCTAAAAGTGAAAAAAGCTTATCTTGGGATAGTGATGATGTGCCGGAATATCACCTTTAGCTATTTGTCTAAATGTTTTTAATATGTAGACTGTTAGGAAATTGTCTTTTGCTTTTGTGATTTTCATGTTAAAGTATAATTCCTAGGTCAAATAAGTAGCTGCTGTTGTGTGATAAACATAGCAGAGGAAAGTCCGGCCTCCAAGGAAAAATAGTGACGGGTAATGCCCGCCGGAGGTAACTCCAGTTATAGGGCTACAGAAAATTACCGCCTAAAATATTTTTAGGTAAGGGTGAAAAGGTGTGGTAAGAGCACACCATGGCAATGGCAACATTGGTAGTCGAGTAACCAACACTAGGAGCAAGATTAAATAGAAGTAGATTTTATGTTTTCCTCATATCTACTCGGGTAAATCGCATGCGGTAAATGGTAACATTTACTCCAGATAAATAGCTACATAAACAGAACTCGGCTTATATTTCACCTAGGCGTTCACATGATACGTGCGATATAAGCCATGCTATATTTAAATGTGTAGGCATTTCATGCGTTGTCCTTCACTTGTTCTGCTTGATAGCCATCACTACTTTCGCCTACATTAACATTAGAATATTCATCATCATCAATATACTCTTTCAGAACATACCCTCTGCCCCAAACGGTTTCTATGTGGCTTTTTCCATCATTTGCACTTTCAAGTTTCTTACGTAATTTGCACATAAAAACATCAACTATCTTGTTATCTGAAGGTTCATCTAAGCCATTGTAAAGATGATTTAAGAACATTTCTTTTGTTAATACTGTTCCTTTACGCAGTGCTAGCAATTCTATCATAGAATACTCTTTATTAGTAAGGTGAACCGTTTTACCTTTCACCTCAACAATCCTGTGATCAAAATTGATATTTATATTACCAATCTTTATCACCGATTCAGGATGGCCTTTAGTACGACGCACTATGGCCTTAATTCGAGCTAATAACTCACTTTTATGAAATGGTTTGGTTAAGTAATCATCGGCACCATACCCGAGTCCTTTAGCTTTGTGATTGACAGCGGATATACATGAAAGTATTAAGACAGGAACTTTGATTTTTGCACTTCTTAGTCTTAGCAATATATCATATCCGTCAATATCACCAGGCAAGTGTATATCTAAAATAACTAGGTCATAGTAATCTCCGTTTGAGGAAACCATATTATTGTTATAATCTTGTGCAGAAGTAACAACGTCACAGAAATGTCCATCAGAAGTTAAGGCGTTAACCACAGTCTTTGCACTTACTTGATCATCTTCAATTAATAATATACGCATATTTTACACCCCATAAATAGTTTATAATTTTAGTAATATATATAACTAAGGAAAGTAATAAATCAAATTTTTATTAACAAATGATCAAAATTACACTTATTAATTAATAGTAAATATATTGTTCCAAAGTTATATAAATAGATCTAAAATATAATAGACATACCATGATAGTAATAATATTTTTAGTAAATATTGAATTAAAGTTACTATTATTAAAAGAATACTTCGGTTAATAAATATTTAACTATTCTATATGTCTGTGTTATATTTTTAATTTACTTATCCTACTATTTTAAAGTATAAGTAATATTTTCAGGAATATTGTGTGGCAATATCAATTTTAGGTGCTGGTGCATGGGGTACAGCAATCGCAATTTCATTAGGTAGTAAGAAAGATGTGATTTTGTGGACTCGCAATGAAACTACATTTGAATCAATCAACGGGAAAAGAGAAAGTGACAAGCTACCCGGTTGTCGAATTTCTGATAATGTGTCAGTAAAATTGGCTATTGAAGACACAATTAATGCTTCAGTAACAATCCTCGCTGTTCCCACTCAGTCTCTGAGGAAGGTATGTCAGCAATTGCATAATTGTAATCTGAAAAAAGATGTAGCAATAATTTTAGCTTGTAAGGGAATAGAAAAGTCTACATTAAAATTACCTAGTGAAATAGTAAATGAAATTTTACCTAACAATCCTATTGCTATTTTTTCAGGTCCTAGCTTTGCTGTAGAAGTTGCAAGAAAATTACCCTATTCAATGGTTCTTGCATGCCAAAATAACACATTAGGTTCAAAGCTAGTATCAGAGCTGCAACAAGAAAATGTTAAATTGGAGTTTAGTAACGACATTATAGGAGTACAGATTTGTGCAGCGTTAAAGAACGTTTTTGCTATAGCGTGTGGGATTGTTCTAGGTAGTAAACTTGGGTTTAATGCTCATGCAGCATTGATTACGAAAAGTATGAGCGAAATTAAGGCTTTATACTCAGCAAAAATTGGTGACGGTAGTGTGGATATAAATACACTACTTGGGCCAGCATGTCTGGGTGACCTAATTATGACATGCACATCCTTGAATTCAAGAAACTTATCTTTTGGGTTTAAAATAGGTAATAGTGACAATGGCTTTAATGTTCAGCAGATTTTGTCAGAAGGCAAGTCAGTGATTGAAGGTTTTAGCACTGCTGAGTCCATATTTAATTTAGCAGGAAAGCTAAAGATAAAAATGCCTATATGTGAAGCGGTCTATAGATTATTGTATGAAAGCGCCTCTATAGAGGATACTATTTCTGTTCTTATAAGTTAATTTTGTATTTGGATATATTGTGAAATTTTTATATAAATTAATATCAACGTGGTGGCTGTCTGGAACAGTAAAAAAAATGCCAGGTACTGTGGGTAGTTTGGCTTCTTTTCCGCTTGTTCCTGTAATCCTGAGCAACAAAATTTTAGGTGCAGCAATTATTTCTTTTTTATTCTTAATTGGATTATGGTCTACAGGTAATTATATAAAACATTACAAGACTTCATGTGATCCAAAAGAGGTAGTAATTGACGAAGTGGTTGGTCAATTGCTGACGATACTTTTAGTTTCGATATTGTTAAGCCAAGAGATGAATTGTTCTTCATTGTTGTTGTGCTTTTTTTCTTTTAGGTTTTTTGATATAATAAAAACGTGGCCTATAAATTTAATCGATAAAAATACCAAAGGTCCTTTAGGTATTATGCTAGATGACGTTATAGCTGCAATTTTAGCCTGTGTTCTTATAGGAGCCTTTTATTGTTTATTGTTGGTGTATGCAGGATAAAAAAATTTATTATTCAAGCTTAATTGTTCAAAATCTAAAGGATTATATACTGTACACAGCGAATTTATCTGAGTGGGAAGTACACGATGAATTTGATAACATCATATTTACAATAAATGGTACCAGGGAGTCATTATTTAATTTTGTGTTCTGTGGAGATCAATGTACCGAGCTTTCTATACAAAAAACTCTAGATTATCTCAGAACAAGAGATATAGAAGCAACATGGGTAATAAATTCACATATGAAAATAAGAGATATTTTAGAAAAGTGTGAAATAAAACACGTTAGCACACCAAAAAAAGCTTTACTTAATATGAAAAATTACTTTTTACCTGCTGATGTTATTCCAAACTTGAGGTTAAATGCTGTGAATGGTAGCAACCTCTTAGAACAGTTAGATCTACACACTTCTAAAATTTTTTATCATGGCGTTGGAATTGTCAGCACATTTTTTCGCGGATTATCAAATTATGATGATAAGAACTCAAGATTAAGATTTTTTCTTGTAACACTAAATAATGAAATTATTGGGACATGCGGTCTTTATGTTCAAGATAGCGTAGCTGGTTTTTATAGTGATGGAGTTTTACCAATTTACAGGAATCGTGGAATAGGTACCCAAATGGTTTTAGAAAGAATAAAGATAGCTAAACAGCTTGAATGCAAATATATAGTAGCACATTGTATGAAATCTTCTGTGAACCTTTATAAGAGATTGTGCTTTCAAATGTTAGGCAATCTTTACTTATATACCTCTTCAGCATAATTCTGAGCGGTTACAAATTTTTACATTTGTTTTAAAAGTGCTATGTTTTTTTTGTATGAAGTGGTTTTAATATTGATTCTAATATTATTCTTTCTCTCTTATTCTAAATTAAAAATTAGTAATAAGATTAAGAACTTACAGCATCAAAATGTTATCATAAATAATTTAATTGATACTGTGAATGATGGGTTTTATATTTGGGATGCAAAAAAACGTATAGAAAAGTTCTCTCCCAATTTACTAATTTTGCTTAATACTGTTTTTTACTCATTTAATGAGTTTGTGAATTTTTTTGAGCAATCAGAAAGCTTAATCAAAAATTTTGTTGAGGCAAAGGAAATAAATAAATCTTTTACTCTAGATTTAAAGTCAAAAGACAGTGAGGTTTATTGCATATGTTACGGTAGAAGCATAATAGATGATTCTAACAATGTGATAGGTGTGCTGTTATGGATAAGGAATGTCTCAGACTGTAAGATAAAGGCTAACGGACTTGAGTTAGAAAATAGTAAGCTTACACAGGAAGTGGAGAGCTATAAAAACGTTTTCAACTCTTTACCATTTCCAATACTAAGATATAACAAGAGTAGAAAGGTGGAGTTTTATAACTTGTTTTATGATAAATATGTAGATGGTTCTAAGAAATTTGCTATTACCGGTAGCGCTCATAGCACAAAACCAGGAAGACATGTCATAACTTATAAGAACGAACCTAAGGTTTTCGATTTTGTTAAAATTCCAATACAAGGTTCTGGTAGCATAGTAATGTATGGGAAAGATGTTAGTGATGCAGAGAAATTATATACTGAATTAAACAGTTATTTAGCTACACAGAAAAATTTGCTTGAGAGGTTACCGGTTGCTATAGTAATATATAGTAAGAATCAAAAGCTAAAATTTTATAATAATGCTTTTATAAAAACCTTTCAATTTGACCCAAAATTTTTGGCATCTTACCCAACTTATCATGAAGTTATGCTTTACCTCTGCGAATCTAAAAAGCTTTTAGAAAAAGAGGATTTTCAAACTATTAGTAATCAAAGACATGAGTTGTTCAAAAAATTATTTGAATCGTATGATGATACGATGCATTTCACGAATGGAAAAGCGTTCAGGGTATTAACAATACCCTACGCTTCGGAAGGTTTGCTGTTCTCTTACGAAGAATGCAAAAGATAATACTTAAACTCCTTCTCTCTCTACCATGAGCTGTTTTACTTTCGCTATTGCTCTTGCTGGATTAAGTCCTTTAGGACAAGTTTTTGTGCAATTCATTATTGTATGGCAACGATACAACTTGAATGGGTCGTTTAAAACATCAAGTCTTTCACCTGTCTTATTATCACGGCTGTCAGCAATCCATCTGTAAGCTTGTAATAGTATTGCTGGTCCTAAAAATTTATCACTATTCCACCAGTAGCTTGGGCAACCAGTCGAACAGCAAGCACATAATATACAGTCGGACAAGCCATCTAATTTTTTTCTATCTTCAGAAGATTGAGAGTATTCTTTATTTGGTAGGGCAGGCTTATCTGCTTGTAACCAAGGTTTAATTGATTTGTATTGCTCATAAAATTGGCTCAAATCCGAGACTAGGTCCTTTATTACATACATGTGAGGTAATGGATATATTTTTACGTCACCTTTTATATCATGTATAGATCTAGTACATGCAAGAGTATTGGTTCCGTCAATATTCATGGCACAAGATCCACATATGCCTTCTCTACAAGAACGTCTGAAAGTTAAAGTCGAATCTATTTCATCCTTTATTTTTATTAATGCATCAAGTACCATAGGGCCACAACTATCCATATCAATAAAAAATGTGTCTATTCTAGGGTTTTTCTCGTCATCAGCAGACCAACGGTAAATTTGAAATCTTCTGATGTTTTTTGCTCTAGCAGGAATAGGATAAATTTTGCCCTTTTGATTAATTTTAGAATTCTTTGGCAAAGAAAACTGAACCATATCACTTACCTTTTATTGTTTATAGCTAAAACCCTTTGTAGATAACATATTTTATTATCATCTACTATATTTTTATTAAATTCCTTTTAAATCGCACACATATTGTAGCCAAGCGAAGCTAAAATCTCTCTTTCTAGATTTTTCATTATAATTTCTTCATCTTTTTTTTGGTGATCATAACCAAGTAAATGCAGTAATCCATGCACTAACATGTGTGCAATGTGAGCAAGAATGGGTATATAATACTCATGCGATTCTCTTTTTATTGTGTCTATTGAAATTGCTATGTCTCCTAAATCGCACTCATTAGACAATTGTTCATACGGAAATGATAGTACGTTAGTTGGCTTATCCATTTCTCTAAATTTTAAATTAAGTTGATGTAGCAAGTCATCATCAGCCAGAGCTATTGATATATTTGGTTTATAGTGGTCTATTTTTAATTCTTTTAGAGAAGCATTGATGACACCTAATACAAAATTTTTAGGATTTTCTATAATGCTGCACCATTTCTTGTCAAGAATATTTACTTCTAACATGAGTGACACATCAGTAAGGGTGTCATGCAAATAGCTGACACTGGAATCCAAAAAAGAAGAGTTATAGACCCTTGTGTCATGTACACAACTGTACGAATATTGTACACTAGAAGGATGTCATCCCAGTGCCTAGACACTGGGATCCAGGAATTTCGATTAGACATCAAGTTAGTGAATATAAAAGTAGCTAATCTTATATTAAAACACAACGGCTTTAATGTGGTTGCATTAAGGCTGGATTCCAGTGTCAAGCACTGGAATGACACCTTTGTGTTTGATGCAAAATCGGCTATAACGTTTAATGCACTGCCTTCGAGACAAATATTCATACAGCTGTGCGTTGTGTGCTGAGATGACATCATTTAGGAACTGAAATGACAGGTATTACACATCACTCATCCTTATTATTTCATTCCATTCAATTTCCGAAACTGGGGCAATTGATAAACGTGGTTGTTTTAATATAGTCATATTTTTCAAAAGTGGGTTTTGTTTTATATTATTTAACGTTACTTGGTTATTTAAAGGTTTCAAAAACTTTACATTCACTAATCCGAACTTGGGACCATTAACATGATAATACTCTTTAAATACTTCAACGATTCCAAGTATTGCTTTCTCTTTACCTGTATGATAAAAAAACGCAAGATCGCTTGCTTTCATAATTTTCATGTAATTTTGAGCTTGATAATTGCGCACACCATCCCACTCAACCACCTGATCCTTTTCCATTTTTTGCCATGAGTATTCACTTGGCTCTGACTTGAGTAGCCAAAATTGCATTATTTTTTTCTTCTTAAGTAAGCTGGTATATCATAGATATTGCTGCCCCACTTAGCTCCTTCGCTTACCTGTTCAGCTGGTTTTGTTTCCAGTGTTTTGTCTTGCGTACTTTCACTTTGACTATATGGCCACTTAAATTTCTCTTTCTCTGAGTCTTCGCTCTGACTTATAGGTGAAGTTTCTGATTTATTATTGCGACCATCAATGCCAGTTGCAAGAACAGAAACTCTAACTCTTCCCTCCATCGCTTGATCAAAAGTAGCACCAAATATTATATTTGCATTTTCATCTACTTCTTCACGCACTCTATTGGCTGCAGCATCAACTTCAAACAGAGTCATATCTCCGCCACCAGTAATGTTAATTAATATTCCTTGCGCACCTTTCATTGATACATTATCAAGCAATGGATTAGATATTGCAGCCTCTGCAGCGCTAATTGCTCTATCTTCTCCTTCTGCCTCTCCGGTGCCGATCATCGCTTTGCCCATCTCGCTCATTACTGTTTCTATATCAGCGAAGTCAAGATTGATAAGCCCTGGCATGACCATCAAGTCAGTTACTCCTCTGATGCCAATGTGCAGAACATTATCAGCAAGTTTAAATGCATCAGAAAATGTAGTTTTTTCATTTGCAATTCTAAATAAATTCTGATTTGGAATGACAATAAGTGTATCCACGTATTTTTGCAGTTCTTCAAGTCCAAGCTCTGCAATGCGCATACGGCGCACACCTTCAAAACCGAACGGTTTAGTTACAACTCCAACAGTCAATATCTTTTTTTCTTTTGGCGCTCTATCCTTAACTGCGGCTCTTGCTTCTCTGGCTGCTTTTGCAATTACCGGTGCTGCACCGGTTCCAGTACCACCGCCCATTCCTGCTGTGATGAAAAGCATATGACTATCTTTTATATGCTCCATAATCTCATCAATTGACTCTTCTGCTGCACCTTTGCCAACATCAGGCAAAGCACCAGCACCAAGCCCCTTAGTTAAATTAATGCCAAGCTGAATTTTTTTATCACATAACGACTTTTCTAGTGCTTGAGCATCGGTATTTGCGACAACAAAATTCACTCCTTGCAAATTAGATTGGATCATGTTATTCACAGCATTTCCACCAGCACCACCCACTCCCACAACGGTAATCCTTGGGTGTAATATAGGCAACTCCGGCAGACTAAGATCAATAGACATTTAAATTACTCAAATTTAGCGAATTCACTTGATAATAAGTTACCGCTTTTTTAATAATATGCAAATACTTTTCACTTCTATAGGCGTAAACAGTAAACGGGATTTACTTATTCTTAACATTTATACTAATAAGTGCCGTTAATTATAATAACTAGATTCTTAAATGACATCACTTAACCGATGCAAAAAATAGAAAATGTTTATAAAAAGGGACAGAAACCTATCCCTTTTTATTTTGTTGAAGATTATTGTACTTCCGGACTTTTCCCTTTCGATGCTTCAACTGCAACATCTTTTAATTTTGAGGCAACTTGATACGTTCCACAAACAGCAGCAACTGCAGCAATTGCCATTATGGCACCCGCAACTATCTGACCAGCAACACCTGTTCCGATAAATCCAGGTAATGAAGCAGCTATTGCTTGATTTGTTCCAACAAAGTAACTGGCAGTCTTAGCAAGAAACCCAGAAGCTTCTGCTGCACTAACAAAGCCTGCTTTCATATGCATCGCTGTAAAGACAACACTTGCAACTGCAAGCGGAAATAATGCTGTTCTCCCTTTATTATGCATAGCGTACTGACCAGCTCCACCAGCAGCACCAGGAATTCCCCAGTATTTTTCAGCTTGTATATATCCTTCTGAAATAGCATGAAAAATGCCATCCCCTTTTCCATACTTATAATTTGTTAATGCCATAACTCTACTCCTTAAATAGAATGTTAAAATTTCATTAAGGAAGCATATAGTAAAAAAAATTGCCTGTCAAGTAAACTAATTTTTTAATATACCTTTATTCTGTAATTGAGCGCTTCAGCAATGTGTGCTCTTTTTACTTCTTCACTTTTTGCAAGATCTGCAATAGTTCTTGCAACTTTTAATACGCGTGTGTAGCCTCGATTGGAAATGTAATTTTCTTTCAGTACGTATTTTAGCAATTCTAACCCTGCCTGATCTGGTTCAGTAAATTTATTAAATGCTTCACCGCTTACTTCTGAATTGCAACGAATATTTAATTCACTATAGCGCTCAGTTTGAACTTTTCTTGCTGCTATCACTCTTTCTCTTATGATTTTAGTACTTTCTCCCTCCACAGAGATTTCAGGAGAGAGTATGCTAACGTTTGGCATTTCAATGCATATGTCTATTCTATCAAGCAATGGGCCTGATATTTTGTTTTTGTAATCTGTGCCACACTTTGGAGCTTTGTTGCACGATCTGCTTGCATCACCTAAATAACCGCACCTGCAAGGGTTCATTGCAGCAATCAGTTGAAAATTTGCAGGGTAGGTTATGTGAGCATTTGCCCTTGCAACGGTAACTTTTCTATCTTCAAGTGGTTGGCGCAGAGAATCAAGCACAAGTCTTGGAAATTCTGGCAACTCATCAAGGAATAACACGCCATTGTGAGCCATGGTAATTTCTCCAGGTTTTGCATTCTTTCCTCCCCCTATCATCGCTGGCATAGAGCATGAATGATGAGGTTCACGAAAGGGACGAGTTACTTTGAATATTTCATTACCAGTTTTTGTTATGCTGGAAATAATATTAACATCAATCATCTCCTGTTCGGTTAAATCAGGCAGCAATCCTATAAAGCGCTTAGCAAGCATTGATTTTCCAGTACCAGGAGGGCCAACAAGAAGCATATTATGCCCACCTGCTGCTGCAATTTCAGCTGCTCTTTTTGCAACAACTTGGCCTTTGATATCCTTCATATCGGGAACCAATCTTTTTTCTTTGGGTGCATCACTATAATTAAAAATTACTGGCTGAATTAATTGCTCACCCTTAAAGGGTCTGATAATATCAGTTAATTTCTCTATAGCCAGAATTGAAACATTCTTCACCCATACAGCTTCTACACCATTTCCTCTCGGGCAAATTACTCCTTTATTGTCCTTTTTTGCATTAATTGCTGTTGGCAGCACTCCTGAAACTGGAATAACTCTGCCATCAAGGGCAAGCTCACCCATAATGATATAAGACTGAACTTTTTCAACTGGTATCACATTCATTACAACAAGTAGTCCAATAGCAATAGCCAAGTCATAATGACTGCCTTCTTTCAGCAAATCCGCAGGGGAGAGATTAACTGTAATTCTTTTTGGAGGTAGTAGTAGATTGATTGAATTTAACGCTGCTCTGATGCGCTCTCTGGATTCTGCAACAGTTTTATCCGGCAAGCCAACAATATTGACTGCTAGTACAACATTGCATAATTCTATTATGGCTATTTTGATCAAAATTTGCAAGACTTTTTATGCGAAATACTATGTATAAGTGGTTGTGGTTGATTTCAATTTGATGAATTAACATTCTAATAATATTTTGCTTAGTCTGCCAATCTACTTGATCAAGCTTTGATTCAACACTTGAGGAAAAGTTTTTCAAGCTATCTGTAACAAGGCTCAATTCTTGTTGTAACTTCTTTTGATCGAGTGTTCTTTCTTTCTCTTCTTCAATTTCTTTCAAATGTTGTTTCATTGTTGTAATTCTTGGCTCAAATTCTTCTTGGCTTATAAACCCTTTGGCATAGCTATCAATAAATTTTTTGATACTTAATCTTAACTTACTTTCTTGCTTTTCACGTGTTTGATTATGTAAAGGTTTTTTGTTCTCTGACAATCTACGTTGATATTCATTTGCAATCCTATCTGGCTCTTTTAATATACTCTTAACTTCCTCCCATACGACTGTATCGAGTACATCAGTGCGTATTGATTTATTATCGCAGATTTTATTGCCATTAAATTTGCTAGAGTTTGTACCAGAGCAACGATAGTAATAATATGTCGACTTTTTATGAACGTGGTTTGTACCACAATAAGTATATTGACAACGTTGGCATACCATTAAACCTTGTAATAAATATGTTTCTCTTCTTTGCCGTACTCTTGCTCTTTGTCTATTTTCAGCTAATTGTGTTTGCACTGAATCAAATAAATTTTCATTGATTATTTTTGGTACTGGAATATAAGTCCAATTCTCTTTATCACTATTAAAGCGACCACTTTTAAGTTTACCACAAGTTCCTTTTTTTGATTTTTTTACTTGTGGTTTTGAGCATGTCCTAGTTTTACCATAAGCTGCTTGTCCTATATAAGCAGGATTTTTTAACATGTTCCAAATAGTGCTCCTTTTCCAATACCTTTTTCCTGTTCGTGTTATTACCGGTATCTTATTCAGTTCATGTACAACTTCTCCTATACTTGCTCTTTCTTGGCCAACCAGACTAAATATTTTACGCACTATATTTGCCTCTTCTTCATCAACCTCGAATTGAGCACTTCCTTCACCTACATGTTTTGCTATGTAGCGATAACCGTAAGGCGCCCTACCCATCACACTTATACACCCAGCTTTGGCCGCATGAAGTTTACCTCTACGGTTTCGTTCCATAATCTTTGCACGTTCATACTCTGCTATTGCTCCCTGAATCTGTAGAAATAAATGGGAATCAGGATTATCATCAAACTTATGATTCAAAAATACTATTTCAGATCCAGCCTTTTTAAACTCTTCGAGTAAGATCATTTGATATGAAAATTTACGTGATAGCCGATCAGGTGAATGAATATATATCTTATCAATCTTACCTTCTGCTACTCTATCACGTAAATTTTCTAAGCCAGGACGTTCTAAATTTGATCCACTATAACCATTATCGACAAACCTGTGCTCATCTAATAACTCATGTCCATCACTACTAATGCGGCGCTCCAACTCTACAATCTGACTCTCTATCGTATTCTCCTGTGCCTGTTGTCTTGATGAAACTCTTGCATACAAGCTTACCGTTGTCATTTTCTTCTACCTCCTTTGTTTTACATTTCAATAATTGTTCATAAGCATTTGCCAAATATGTACCCGCCAACCTGTGAGGTTCATAACGGCAATAAATAGTTAAATCCCCTTTTTGCATGTTTTTCTTCCTGTGAATTTTCTAATAGGTTGGGAGAATTCTTATCACCAGCTAAAAGAAAACTTTTACCATTTTAAACTAAACCAATGGATACCTTATTCAAGGTAGCTGTCTAGTTCACACAAATTCTCCCTAATAAATATACAAGATTTGAAAAAATTATGTCCAAAAAATCTTTGCTTAAATTATCATATTATGTATGATATAGCTTATTTAAAGTATCATGAATGTTTATCCAAGTAATGAATTCTGGGAGAGTGATTTAGAAGTTCCTGTTAACCTTTTACTAGAACGCTTTCAGGATTCTAATGTACGTCAATCTTGGTTAGATTCCCTTTCTGGTAAACAACTTAGCATCATTTTTCAGCATTGCTTTAAAAATCATTTAAATGGGCAGCTTTTTCAGGACGGAGATTATGACGATAGATCCACTCAACAAAAACGTAAGATACTTACCAGTTACTCTGACTCTCTTTTTGACTATTATCTCATTAGCTACTTTGATCGTACGAAACTTGAGGCTACGGTCAGTGAAGTGGCAAGATTTGCTCTGACTGAGAAGTTAATGAGATCGTACCTGGTAAAAAACAATACTAAGTATGATAAAAGATCCTTATTGTTTTTACTATTTCACATAAATTGTGAACTTCTAAAATCTGTCTATCACTTTGATAAAGTACAAAAGAAAGGTTTCGTATCATTTGCTCTACAGAAATCACCAAGACAAATAAACACTTCATTTAAGGAATTTATGTCACAAGAAGCTGTAGAACAGATACTTAAGGATGATGACCAGTTGCAGGGTTTTTTCCATCACCAAGATCGAATATATATGTTTGTACGTCGAGGAAGTGACATGGATTTACTGCTTAATTCAAACAAAGTTGTTCATGGTCATAAACCTGAGTGGATGATTTTAGATTTCTCTCTTGATGGCACTCAGGTTAATCTCTGTGCTAAAAATACTAACAAGGCTGTGGAAATAGCAAATAGCATTGTAAGTGGGTATTTTGACTGCGAATGTACTTTTGTAAATATACAAGATAAGAACTTTCCACTACAAGTGCACAAATTTCTTCAAGCATGTATAGAGGGTTCTGACCCTAATATTTGTATATTTGAGTTAAATTTTAAGTCAGATTATTTTAAAAATAGTAATACATATCTTACTTTAAGTGTAAAGCCGTATGATCCTATTACACCAGAGTTACATATTTTAAAGCCATCTGTTGGCAATATACTACAATCTATTCAATCAGCTAAAGTAATGTTCCAAAACAAAAAGGTAACATTTTCTTTCAAAGCAAGTGGAGAAGTTTATTATTCAGAGCATCCACTCAATAAAAAAGAAAGAGAGGACCTGAAAAAACATATGGAACAATCTTATGGTCTTAAAATCCTTTCACGAGCAAATTGCTGATCTTTTAAGTTTGAATAATTCCTGGATCAATCCAAGTCAAAATCATATTAAAGCAGCAAGATACTTATTTGATCTTGGATTGATAAAAATGCAAGAAAGGTGCTATATTGTTTGTTCTCGTGAAGAAGATCATCTTGATTGGCCGAATGTAATTGATCCAAGTTGTAGCAATGAGATTTTTATTGATCCAGACTTTGATGAAGCATGTGATGACGCTATTTGTGAAAACTGTTCTCGTCATATTCTGCCTAATACTTATCAAAAACAGAGATTTCATCTCTTATCCATATACTTAAATATAGAGAAAATCATAGACTGGTTTGAAACAAAGTTGAATGATTCAAGACTTATGTGGGAAAAAGTGGAAAAAGGAGTTTATTATATTTGTAATCAAGGTCGTATTGTAAATCTAATAATCCTTGATTTTTGTACTGATGCGATATTTTTAACTATAGATAAACTTAGAGTCCATCCGACGGTTCTCATCACTCTAAAAAAAGATATACCAAATCTATTGCTGAATCTATATGTAGTGCCAATGGTGAAACTGTTTTGTCAGCTTAAGACTGTAACTGAGATATTCCAAGAGGCAGATAAAAGAGGAGTACCAGAGGTGGTAGAAAATACTTCTTTGCAAGTTTTACCAGCTTCATATATTTCGCTTAAACGTGTTGAACCAATTATACCAACAAAACTTTTGGAGTTACAAGTAGTTAAAGGTATGGTATATGTTAATAGTATTGAAGTTATAAATAAAAAAGCTGCATCATGCCTTAATATTTTTCGAATATTGTTCAAGCAATTTTTACATGACTGTGAGAAAGAATTACCACCGGAAAAACATACACTTCTCAATATTAATCAGTTAGAAAAACTCTTGGGACTTAGTTTAGAAGCAGATTTAGAACATCAAATCAGAAAACCATTAAATAAAATGCAAAGAACAATCAAAACTACACTTGCTGAGAGATTAGGATTAAGTATTGAACGTGATGATGTAATACAAACTCTTGGTTGGCAA
The DNA here is from genome assembly GCA_037893425.1 of Campoplex nolae. Classification (NCBI taxonomy): domain Eukaryota; kingdom Metazoa; phylum Arthropoda; class Insecta; order Hymenoptera; family Ichneumonidae; genus Campoplex; species Campoplex nolae. The sequence continues at coordinate 15,554 of JBBLXU010004260.1, forward strand.
AGATCATCACATGGTTATCGTATTAACCCTTTTACTTTGACTATAAAAAAATAGAATTTCCTGATTTTAAAAATTTTCAGCTCCATGAGTAAATTTTCCAACTCCACGTGCAAATGGTCCTGTTTTTACATCAAGCCATTTATCTTCTTTTGAACCATTAGCCATTCCTTTAACTATTTGCTTTGCTTGTAAAAGCTCTTGAACTATACGCTCTAGTTTATCTCTTCCCATACTATGAAAAATTTCAGGCAGTCTATGTCGTTGTTTATGTATTCCTGCACTTCCTGTATGAGTAAATGGATGTCCTGAAATAGCAGCTCGCGCAATTGAATCAATAAGATATATTTTAAGATCCTTATCACTAGTATTTTGAGCTTTTAATTGTTCAGTGATGTCTTCTAATAGTCCTGTTTCTTCATTTCTCAGGTAAGTACGTACAGTACGATCAGCCAGGCCATTTGCCTTAACAACAGCTCCATAAAATAAGGCATTTTGTCTTGGGATTTTTCCAATTGATCTAAAAATCATTGGTTTAGTTATATCCTCAACAGGCCAAAAAGCAAAAGAACACCTGACTCCATTTACGAGAGCAGAAGTACCTCGAATAGCATCTCGTGCTTGCTCTACTGTTGATATAGGCTTTTCTCCCTTCAGCTTTCTCATATGATGTGCAGTAATTATTGAAGCTCCAGTGCTACATGCTAAATCAGATAATAAACACATGAGATAATCCCCTACTGCTGGATCAGCATTTAAATCTGCATGAATGAAAGAAGCAAGGGGATCAAATATAATGAGCTTTAAATCCTTTATCCTGCTCAGCTGCTTCATTACAGACTCAAATTCTGGAGATATTTCTACAACTTTACCGCGAACATTCTTAAGTATGGCAAAAGATCCTCCTATATTTGGCAGTGGTACAATAAATAGCCTATCTTTATATTTTAATCTTTCACATTTGGGATCAAGTCGTTCTAAGCGACGATGTATTTCATTTGTATCATCTTCTGCAGAAAATACCACAACAGATCCGTGTTCAGTAACAAGTTGGCCAAATCCGCATACCTGATCTATGCTAGCTGCAACCTTGAGGGCTAGGTCAAGAAGAAGCATACCTTTACCAGTATCACCCATTGCAGCTAAAATAGATGTGACACCCAAAGGAAATAATCCTTCAACTAAGAATCTTTGCTTTGGTACTGGACCTACAAAACGCTCCACACTCCAGCTAAAAATATCAAGCGGTGATTTAATAATTATTTTTCTTGAGTTTTTTTCGATGAAGTCAAAAATATCTATATTCTCTTGTACAGCATCAGCAGCATCCCAACTCCTTAGTTTATCTGGTGGAATCCTAAGCGTAGCAAGTGATGCAACACCAAGTTCTAAAAGTTTCTTTTCAGCGTTTTTAGCATATTTATTACCTGCTTCATCATTGTCTGGCCAAATGATAATATGTTTACCTTTTAGCGGAGTCCAATCTGTTTTATCAATAGGTGCATTTGCTCCAAACATTGCTGTTGTTGCAGTTATTCCTTTCTCTATAAGTACTTCTGCGCATTTTTCTCCTTCAACCAGAACAACCTTATCTGATTTTAAGATACCTGGAATGTTGTAGAGCGGCCTTATCTCTGGCTCTTTGAATCTCTGCTTTTTAGCATCAAATGGTTTAAACTGTTTTTTCTCTAAAGGAGGATCATAACGGTAGACTATTACAATCAATTGGTTATTTTCATCGTAGTAGTTCCAACTACAAGTCAGATATTGTTCTAGATCTCTAATATTATTTTTTTCTTTGATGCCAAGCCATTCACTTATTGAGAGCATTACTTCAGGAAATTCTGTTTTCGCATTCTTCCCGTGTACCGTTGCCCAAAGATCAATAATGTCACCACCTTCTCCCGTTGCAAAATCTTTCCATAATCCGGCTCTTTCGCCTGTTAACTCTATTACAGTACTTTTGCCCTTGTTACCCTGTACATCACCTACATAAAACTTATCACCACGAAATGTCCCTCCTGGTAGTAGGTAAAAAAGACAAGATCTGATGTTTTGCAAAAGCTGAGTTTTTAGCTCTAGCATAGTGTCGGTTTTTGTGGATAAATTAAGCCGTAGCTATAACTTTAGAGTTCTGCCAACGCCCATTTACTCTGCTAATGAATTTTGCTGGTATTGATTTACCGTTTCTTAGCTCATATACTACTTGCAAGACATTTGCACGTTTATTTGGTTGAAACATTACCATACCAGATGTATAAAAACTTCTTAAAGCATTAGCACCAATTAAAGCTTGAAAAGGACTTTTTGCGAGTGTAGCTGTGGATACTTTTCTGGTATGACGTGTAATAATTATTCCAGCCATAGGATTAATTATAGAACGTAGTTTTTCTATTCTACTTTGCAGGCCAGAAAATATATTTTCATAGTCAATCGAATCCAAAACGATAAGATCTATCGTTTTAAATTCTTCCCCTATGATCTCTTTTATTCTCTCTATACCTTCATCATTTAAAGTTAATTTCATCTTTGTAGTAACAATCAAGTTTTCTTCTGCTGAATTTGGCAGCCTTTGATTAGTTATGATTTGTTGTATGCGTTCCCTGATATAATTGTACTCCATCTCATTTTGCAGATAGACTATTTTTAGTGGCCTTGCTGACTTCATCTTAAGAAACGACACTCCTGCTGCAAGATGTGCAAGCAAAGAGAGAAGAAAATAACTTTTGCCAACCTTTGGCGTACCACCAATGACTAAAAGACCACCTGGGGTGAGAATTCGTGGAGCTATTATGTCTTCTGGTATTGGTGATTGATCGCTCAAGTACTGCTTTACAGAAAATATTTTTTCTTCTCTCTTTTCCCCATTTTTTTCTCCACTCTTTGATTTCTTATTGAGCCACTTCCTAGCAGAATCTATATCACCTTTAATTAAAACCCAAAGATCAATAATATCACCGCTAGTCCCTTTGGTAAAATTACGCCAATCACCAGCTTCCTTACCTACTATTTTAACTGTAATTGTATTTCCATTTAAGTTTCCAATATAAGTTTTTTCTCGGTAAAATTCACCATTTGGAAGTAGGTAAGAAAGGCACTCCTTGATATTATCAATTAATAATGCTTTTATCTTTTCTTGCTTTTTAGACATAAAACTCCCATACATACTTTTCATACGTTTAAAGTTGAGATTAGCTAGCTCACAAACAGTTTCAAAAGATTTTGAATTCAGCCAATTAATTGCTTCTTCTCTTAGCTTTGGGTTTTTTCCTACTGCGTCCTGAATACCTCTAGTCACGACAGCAGACCAAAGCTTTTCCTCGTCGTACTTCAAAACGGGACCCAATCAGATTCAATGCTATTGTTTTGTTCTGGAGTAACAACTGCAGTAATTCTGTTCCTGTCTCCGTACCTACTATCAGCTTCAATACCAACTTTTGCAGTAAACTCTAACCCGTTAAAATCAGCTATAGAGTTGATTTTTCTAGCAATAACTGCTTTCTCTGAAGTGTCATGTGCATGAATATTTCGTGCTGACTCCAAAATACTTCTAAGCACGGAACGACCAGATTCTCCCCAAGTATCTTCTCCTTCAACGCTTGCTTTGCCACTTTTAATACCAATTACTTGAAAAATCTTGCGTTTTGCGTATGGACCTTCAGTGACAATAAATTCAGCGTTTAAATAGATGCTGCCGGTAGCATAGCTTTTAGTGAACCAATTTTCATAACCTCCAGGCTTGATTGTCATTTTTACTTTTACTATTGTCCCTTTAGGTATCAATCTACTTTGCGGTTTTACAGTGTTAAAATCAGTTAATAGGTTTTGTAACATATATCACTCTCCATGTTTAAATTTTAAAACTTGCTTTTAATCTTTGTAAGCAGCTTACCTAAGTGTGGTTCTTCAACCATACTCAGGCGTCCACTACGGTCCTTAGCTGGGTATCCCCAAGGGTTTAAAGTGTGGCAAACAAAAGAGCGCTTCTCCGTTCCATCATCTTTCTTGATTCCAACCATACTGATTACTTCGTCAACTATCCCAGGAATTTCACTAGCAGTTTTAGCCCCTTCGCATTGAGGTAGCCAAATTGGACGATTGAAATCATCGAGATATTGACCTAAAGTGCCAACTATGATGATGTCTTTGTCTCTGATGTGTTGAAATTGATTGAGCCAAGCCATCATTTCCTGAGCAAGTAATCCATATGCAGCTCTCATGTCCTGTTTTCCCGATCTCTCAGAAAAAGCCTCAGGTTGCATTTTTGCCCATAATAGACATAAACGTGAAGCAACGGTTATACTATCTACAAAGATGCATCGGTATTTAGAAAACTCAGGGAAAAGATCTTTGTACTTACCAGATACATGTTCATGGTGTCTTTGGCTATATGCTTGATCAGACTTCAGCGCAGGATTAGGCCCCCCTATAAGACAAGCAATATCTCTAGCTTCATTCCAAGTGCGAAGACTAATTGAATCTCCTTGCCAATCTTGAACAGCAAGAAGCCCTGCTTCAAAATCAAGGCAAAGTGTTGGTTCATCTACGGTCTTTAGGAGACTTGTTTTACCAATACCATAAGGACCAAAGATGACCATTTTTACAGTTGATATTGTTTGCAATCTTTCATTATTATTCAAAATTTTAAGAACCATTATTTATCCATGCTACGATGTATATATATACAAGAAAGGCAAAAATTTTGTTCAATTTTTCTTTTTGCCTTCGTAGTAAATAGGAGAAAGTTTGGCACGTATCTTCTTGATAATATTGTTTAAAGTGGTTCTTGAAACGTTGTTCATTTTGGCAACTTCATGTAAGTTAAAAAATTTAAGTTGCTCACATATATTTTGCCATTCCTTTGGTAAAACCGAGATCATATAGTCTACATCAATGCGTTTTGTTATTTCACCCTCAAGTAGCTCTGTTACATCAATGCTAATATAGTTATTGATATTACGTTTTGCACATTGCTGTTTCTTTAACATGTTAATAGCTTTATTTTCAGTTAATCTTGCTACAAAGGTGTTAAAACTACTTTTATCTTCATCATACTGATCAAGACATGGCCAAATTTCACAGAAGAGTTCTTGCTCAAGGTCTTCGTTATTCTCATCAATAAAGCACTTGGCAAGTTTTAGTCTATAGGCTTGGTATTTTACGTTTTTAACAATTATAGCTATATTTTTTAATTTCATGGTTTTCCCTAAAACAAATTAATGCTTTAAGGATGGAAGTTATTAATGCCCTTATGTAGGACAGGAGCAAAAATAAATAATACTGATGCAATTTTTAATCTATTGATATTCTATTGTTTTTTTTGAGAATAATACTGATACAATTTAAAATAATACAGTTCAGGTTTTTGGAACCTATTTTGAATGGATTTCAATATTTTTAAGAATGGGTAGCTCAGGCTTCCTAAAGTTATATTAAAAACATATAAGAATTTCATATTTTGAAATTCAATATCACCTAAAGAGCTAAAAATGTGGATTTCGCTATTAAAAGAATAGCTTAAATTTTTAAGAGGAAAATAGTTGAAAAGTATGCTCTCTATAACCTTAAGTTCCGTTCCTAATTACTGGCTTCCTAAATCAGGAATTAGGAAGCAGGAATCTAGAATTAGCCTGTATGGCGGGTTTTCACCATGCGTTCCTAAAACCGTTCCTAGGGACGGCATATCTGAAGTCCGCCAATATGGAGGATTCTAGCTTCCTGAAACCCTTATATATAATATATATATAATACATATATAAAAATATACACATATATAAAAACATATAAAATATAAGAGTAGAATAATAAAAACCTCTAAAAGTAGAGAAACCCGTTTGAAAGGTCTTCAAATTCAAGAATTATAAAAAAAAATTCCTAAAAATTTGAAGATTTTTTGGACGAAAATTTTTCAAATCTTGTATATATATGTACACAACAATTGAAAGGCTTGGTAAACAAACTGGCTGTAAAAGAGTTTTTATGTTAGTTGTTAAATTTCGAAAATTAAAGATTTTTTGGACGTAATTTTTTCAAATCTTGTATATATATGTACTCGGCAATTGAAAGGAAATGCTCACCCTAGATCTTGGCAAACAAACCGGCTGGACTATTTTAAATGATGGAATAGTGCAAAGTGGAAGTAAGAGTTTTCATGTTAGCAGGTTTAGTGGTGGTGGAATGCAGTTTTTAAATTTTCGTAATTGGCTTAATTCACTTAAGTATAAATTTCCAGGCATTGAAGTTGTATACTTTGAAGAAGTGAGAAGACACTTGGGAACTGATGCTGCACATATCTATGGAGGGTTTTTAGCACACCTTTCTGCTTGGTGTGAAGAAAGTAATATTCCCTATCAAGGTGTTTCGGTTAAGACTATTAAACGTTTTATAACTGGCAAGGGCAATGCAAGTAAAGCTGATGTAATTGAAGCAGTGCAGGAAAAGGGTTTTTGTCCAACAGATGATAATGAAGCAGATTCTTTAGCATTAATGTTCTATGTTATGAATTTTAGTAAAGATTTTAATATGTTGGAAATATCATAAAAAGTGGGTCCTTTTGGCCAAGCTGGAGGGTTTGGTGGTCCCGACCTCGGGCCTTCTTTAGCGTTAGACATATTTCAAATGTTAACTACTTACGAAATTATAGCTGAGCAGTGCTAAAAAGGAGAAAAAAAGGTGAGAATTACGCAAGCAGAGTGGGCAAGGGAAAAAGGGTTTTCGAGGCAATATGTCTGTTCTTTAGTAAAAAAAGGAATAGTTGAGCTGGAAGATGGACTTATTGACCGAGAACAAGCAAATGAAGCGGTAGCAGCAATAAGAGATCCAAGTCAACCACTTAGGAGAAAAGAGCGCGGAGAAACACTTTCAACGATATTGCTAAAAACGCGAATAAAAAATGAAACCGAGCGTGGTAAACTTTTGGAAGCTAAAGTGAAAGCTGAAATAGGCAAATTTGTGTCAATTGAAGAGGTAAAAACTGAAGCATTTAACGTAGCAAGAGTTGTCCGTAATAATTTGCTTAATATTCCAAATAGAGTTTCAGCGCTGCTTGCATCACTGAGTGACACTGAAAAGATTCATATGGCGCTAACTGAAGAGATTACAAACTCATTACAAGAATTATCTAATACTAAATTTCAAATATAAAAAAGATTTTGAATATAAAATGACTGATAACTTAAGTTTGGAGTTAATAAAGTGTCTCATTAATCAACCTGGATTAGATGTTAATGTCAGAGGATTAAATGGAAAGACACCACTACATTGTGCTATAGAATTTGATGAATTAAGCATGGTGGATTTATTACTCACGAAGAAGAATATTAATCCTTTTGTGGAGGATAATGAAGGTAAAACATCTCTTGATTACGCCAAAGAAGGGAAAAAAGCAGAAATATTACAAGCGCTAATTAATAACAAGTACGGGTCAGAACAAGATAGCTTACTTCATTTAGCTGCAATGATAGGTGAAGTTAATGCAGTTAGATATTTGATCAGAAAAGGTATTGACGTTAATGTACGAAATGCTCTGCATCATACTCCATTACATCTAGCAGCAGGCATAGGACATGAAAATGTTGTCAAAATTTTAGTGAAAGAAGGAAATGCTGAAATAGATGTCTTTGATGCACGAAATCAGACACCAATGCACTATGCAGTTAATAACAAAAAGCTGGAGATAGTAAAGTTACTACTGAGACTAGGAGCAGATGTGAATAGCGCGCGCATGGGACAAAACTCAATGAAATTGTCACCTGTTCATATAGCTGTAAGTAATACTAATTACGATGAAAGAGACTTATGTCTTGATATCCTCAAATGCTTAATAAAGGAGCCTAATGCTCAAGTAAATTTGCAGGACTACGAAAATAAAACACCACTACATTATGCTGAAAGACTGAAAACAATAGAAGTTTTACTAACGCGAGAAGATATAGACCCTCTGGTAAAAGACGATAGCGGTAAAACACCATTTGATTACGCTAAACCTGAGATAAAGAAGGCTTTGATGAGTAATAAATACGGTTCTGAAAAGAATAGTCTACTCCATTTAGCTGCACAAAGAGGAGAAATTGAGATTGTAGATGCAATTTTAAAAGAAGAAATCAATATTGATATTGTAAATAATAAAGGTCACTCTCCGATTTACCTTGCTGCAGAAAGAGGACATTTACATGTAGTAAAATTACTACTGAAAAAAGGAGCAAATTATACACCTGTTCTGCACTTAGCAATCAAATCAAATAATTTGGAGTTACTTAAAGTTTTATTTACTGAAAAAAATGGGTCATTGCTCTGCAGAGATACCGTTATTAATTTTCCAACCCTTCATAATAAATATATAGCACAGAGAGAAATAGCAGATAAAAGGACGAAAAAACATAATAATATTATCTGCATCTATACTACATTCAGCGCAATAGCAGTAGCAGTATATATAGGGTTGATAACAACAACAATAAGCAGTGCAATCATTTTTGCAACAATAACAGGGATATTTGCTTTTGTTATAGCAATAATGGTAAGTGAGATGAGCAAAAGATATATAGAAAACGAATTTCAGAAAAAGATGTTTATGGAATTGGAGGAGTGTGGAGGAATAAACTCTACTGTTAACAATATTGAGATAGAACCAATTATGAGTAGATGCAGACAATGATATACGCCACATCTTTTTCTGAAGGTTTAAAACCAGATCCAGAGCTTAAAGTATCAGAGTGGGCGAATGAGTATCGAGTTTTAGCAGCAACTGCAGCATCAGAGCCAGGTAAATGGAGAACGGAAAGAACTCCTTATTTAAAAGAAATCATGGATTCACTTTCTCCTTCTTCACCGGCTGAAAAAATAGTATTCATGAAAGGAGCGCAGATTGGAGGAACAGAAGCAGGTAACAATTGGATTGGCTATATTATCGATCAAACACCAGGTCCAATGCTAGTAGTACAGCCAACAGTTGAAATGGGAAAGCGTTGGTCAAAAGGAAGATTTGCACCGCTAATAGAGAGTACACCATGTTTAAAAAGTAAAGTAAAAGACCCAAGATCAAGAGATTCAGGGAATACTGTACAAAGTAAGGAATTTCCAGGTGGAATAGTAGTAATAACCGGAGCAAATAGCAGTGTAGGACTTAGATCCATGCCAGTAAAGTATCTCTTTCTTGATGAAATAGATGCATATCCAGGAGATTCAGGAGGAGAAGGAGATCCAGTACTGCTTAGTATTGCTCGAACTAATACATTTGCACGGCGAAAGATTTTTTTAGTATCAACACCAACGATTCATGGAATAAGCAGAATTGAGAAGGAATTTGAAGCAACAGATAAGCAGTACTTTTTTGTACCATGTCCGTATTGTAATTACTATCAAGTTCTAAAATGGTCACAAATAAAATGGGAAGATAAAAATCCAAGTACAGCACACTATATATGTATAGAATGTGGTGAAAAGATAGAAAATCATCAAAAGACAGAGATGCTTGAACGTGGAGAATGGAGAGCTACAAATCCAATGAAAGGTGAGAAAAAAGGATTTCATCTTTCAAGTCTTTATAGCCCAGTTGGGTGGTATAGTTGGCAACAAGCAGTAGAGGATTTTCTGCATGCAAAGGAAAGTGAACAATTACTGAAAGTTTGGATAAATACTACGCTTGGAGAAACTTGGGTAGATAAAGGAGAAGTACCAGACTGGAAGCAATTATTTAACAGGAGAGAATTTTTTCCCGTAGGCACAGTACCTAGGAGAGAAGTGGTACTTACTGCAGGTGTTGATGTCCAAAAAGATCGTCTAGAGGTGGAAGTTGTAGCATGGGGAAAAAGGCGTGAAAATTGGTCAATAGACTACCGAGTATTTGAAGGAGATACAGGAGGTAGGGAAGTATGGGGAAAGCTTTCAGAGCTCTTAAATCATCATTTTATCGGTGAAAATGGTCTTGAATACATGATAAGCATGATGGCAGTGGATGCTGGATATGCAACGCAAGAAGTATATAACTGGGTAAGAGGTCATCAAGGCTGTGGAAGAGTGATGGCAGTGAAAGGTGTAAATAAAGCGCTAGTGCCGCTGAGTAGCCCAAGCAGAGTAGATATAACAGTTGGTGGTCAAAAGCTAAAGAGAGGAATAAAGCTCTGGCCAGTAGGAGTATCAATATTAAAGTCAGAGCTTTTTCAATTACTTAATGTTTTAAAAGAAGGTGAAGAAGCTCCAGCAGGATATTGTCATTTTCCCGAGTATGCACCTGAATATTTTAAGCAGCTAACGGCAGAGCAATTAGTTAGCAAAGTAGTAAAAGGATACACCAAACAAGAGTGGCAAAAGGTAAGAGAAAGAAATGAAGTGCTAGATTGCCGGATTTATGCGAGAGCAGCATCAATAGCACTTGGGATTGATCGTTGGCCAGAAAGTAAATGGAATAGTTTAAGCGGAAAAATGGAAAATAAAAAACCTAAAAAAGTGAGACAGAGTAAGTGGTTGAAAAATGTATAACGAAGAGTATTTAGTTCAAATTGAAGAAGCGATAAAGAAGCTTCAGAGTGGCGAAAGAGTAGTATCAATTGCATATGGTGATCATGTGGTGAGATATGCTGAAGTTCAGATAAATGATTTACTAAACTTAAGACAACGTATTAAAGCTGAGCTAAAGATTGTTGGAATGAAACCGAAGAGAAAGATTGTTTTTTCAACGAGTAAAGGAATTTTATAAATGCTGCTAAAAACCTTCAAGCAATTATTTAACAAACCAAAGATAAAAAGCTCAGCATGGGATGCAGCAGGCTCAGGAAGAAGATTTTTTCACTTTCAACCAGAGTTAGGAAGTATAAACAATTTGCTGTCTCAAAACCTTGAAACTTTACGTAGTCGATCACGTGATATGGTGAGAAAAAATCCATATGCAGCAAATATCATTGATACCATAGTGAGTAACTCTATTGGGACAGGAATAAAACCGCAATCAAAAGCAAGAGATGGAGAATTTCGAAAGAAAGTACAAGAATTATGGCTAAGATGGACAGATGAAGCAGATAGTAACGGAGTAAGTGATTTTTATGGATTACAAGCTCTAGTATGCAGAAGTATGATAGAGGGAGGAGAATGTTTTGTACGCCTCCGAAATCGTAAACTCGAAGATGGATTTTCTGTACCATTACAACTGCAAGTACTTGAGTCTGAACATTTAGATAATAAAACAAATCAAACTTTAGGAAATGGTAATGTAATAAGAAACGGGATTGAGTTTAACAGGCTTGGGCAAAGAGAAGCATACTACCTATTTAAAGAACACCCTGGTGAAAGTATGTTTGGAGAATCAGTGAGAGTGCCAGCAAATGATGTTTTACATATTTATAGACCATTAAGACCTGGGCAAATCAGAGGGGAGCCTTGGCTTTCTAATATACTGCTGAAGCTTTATGAGCTTGATCAATATGATGATGCAGAGCTGGTGAGAAAGAAAACTGCAGCAATGTTTGCAGGGTTTATTACAAGACTTGATCCTGAAGCAAATATTTTAGGAGAAAGTGAAAGTAATGAGCAAGGAGTAGCACTATCTGGTTTAGAGCCAGGAACAATGCAGCTTTTAGACCCAGGAGAAGACATAAAATTTTCAGAGCCGTCAGATGTAGGAGGAAGTTATGAAGCGTTTATGAAACAGCAACTCAGGGCAATAGCGATTGGTACAGGGATAACATATGAGCAACTAACAGGAGATTTAACCGGTGTTAATTATTCATCAATTAGAGCAGGATTAATAGAGTTTCGTAGGAGATGTACAATGTTACAGCATAACATAATGGTATTTCAGTTTTGCCGTCCTGTATGGGATAGGTGGTTAGAGTTAGCACTACTTTCTGGAGAGCTAGACATAGGTGAAGAATGGACAAAGGGAAAAGAAGGAGCAAAAAAAGAAGTAAAATGGATACCACAGGGATTTGATTGGGTCGATCCGCTAAAAGATCAGCAAGCACAGCAAATGGCAGTAAGAAATGGATTCAAGAGTCGAGCGGAAGTAGTATCAGAAATGGGTTATGATGTAGAAGAAATTGACCAAGAAATAGCAGAAGATCAAAGACGTGCAAGTGAACTGGGCTTAAGTTTTGATTCTGACGTTACGGCCAATCAAGAGGTGATATGAAACAACAATGGCTAAACAGATGTGTAATGGTAGAACCAAGGAGTTTTGAGTTACTTTCACTACAAACAGGAAAGCAGCCTATCTTTAAAAATATAAAACATGCAGTAAGAAATAGTGAAAGAGGAATAATACCGATACATGGCATTTTAACTAAAAAACCTGGTGCACTTGATGAAATGCTCGGAATGACATCATATGAGCAAATAGAAGAACAAATTACACAAGCATTAGCAGATAGTAGCATAGAGACAATTATACTGGAAATAGATAGCCCCGGAGGAGAGGTAAACGGTATATTTGACCTAGCTGACTTTATTTATGAATCAAGAGGAAAAAAGAGGATAATAGCGATAGCAAATGATGATGCATATTCTGCTGCGTACGCTATAGCTTCTAGCGCTGAAAAGATTTTTCTCACCCGCACTTCAGGAGTTGGGAGTATAGGAGTAATAGCAAGTCATATAGATCAAAGTGGATTTGATGAAAAATGTGGAATAAAATATACCACAGTGTTTGCAGGAAGTAGAAAAAATGATTTAAATCTACATGAGCCAATAACTTCTGAGAGTTTAGAAAATCTAAAAAGCGAAGTGAATCGTTTATATGAAATGCTGGTTGAGCTAATAGCACGCAATAGAAACCTTTCTGTAGAGGCAATCAAATCAACAGAAGCAGGGCTATATTTTGGCGAGAAAGCAGTAGAAATAGGTCTTGCAGATGGAATTACAATTCTTTCAGAGTTTAAATATATTAATAAAAACAGGAGTATTACTATGAACGAACAAACTATAACTGACCTAAAAGAAGAAACTAATAATTTAACTAAGTATCGTACTGAAGTTCTTGAATTAATACGTTTATGTAATATATCAAAGATGCCAGAAAAGATAGGAGAATTTATTGAGCAGGGCGTAAGTGTTGAGCAAGCAAGGGAGGTTTTAATGGAATTACTTGCAGAGCAAACGAAAAAGACAGAGATACTGAGTGCAATACCACAGAATTCAGGAGAAGAGTTGATGATGCAGGTAGCGAAAAGTCGTAGGCATTTAAAATATATAACAAAAGGAGAAAAGCAAAATGAGTACTATAACCGAACAAAATAATCTAGGTGACTTATTAAAGTATGAGGCATCAAGCCTGTATTCAAGAGACTCAATAGCAGTAGCTAAAGGTCAAAATCTTAAACTTGGTACAGTTGTTGGTCGTGATAAAGACAACATGATTAAGGTAATAAATCCAACTGCCACAGATGGCACACAAACAGCGATAGGTGTAATAACAAGCGATGTAAATAGCAAAGATGGAGATACTAAAGCAGTAATAATTACTCGTATTGCTCTTCTTGCCGATCATGCAATTGTATGGCCAGCAAATATCACTGAAGAACAGAAAGCTGAAGCAATAAAGCAACTTGAAGTACGAGGGATCATTATCCGCAAGGGAGTTTAACTAAAATTAATAAGAAAAAAAGGAGAGAAAGAAATGCAAAATCCATTTACAAATACAGCATTTAGTATGACGGCACTAACAAATGCGATGAATATATTGCCGATAAATTATGGACGTGTTGAAAATTTAAATTTATTTCCAAGTAGGTCAGTAAGATTTCGACATATTACTATAGAAGAACACAACGGAGTATTGAGTTTACTGCCAACACAAGTACCCGGAGCACCAGCAACAGTAGGAAAAAGAGGAAAAAGAAAGGTAAGAACATTTACGATTCCACATATTCCACATGATGATGTAGTGTTACCAGAGGAAGTACAGGGAATAAGGGCATTTGGATCAGAGAGTGAACTTAAAGCGCTGGCAGATGTAATAACGGACCATTTGCAATTGATGAGAAACAAACATGCGATAACGTTGGAACATTTGCGGATGGGAGCGCTGAAGGGAATAATTTTAGATGCTGATGGGTCAGAATTATTAAATTTGTACAACGAATTTGAAATAACACCAAAAGTAGTAAATTTTGCACTGGGAACAGCAACAACAGATGTAAAACGTAAGTGTCTGGAAGTATTGCGGCACATAGAAGATAATCTAAGTGGTGAATATATGACAGGAATTCATGCTTTGGTAAGCCCTGAGTTTTTTGATGCACTTACTTCTCATACTAAAGTGAAAGAAGCATATGAGAGATGGCAAGAAGGAGCAGCGCTAAGGAATGATATGAGGTCAGGATTTACGTTCTGTGGCATAACATTTGAGGAATATAGAGGGCAAGCAACTGACCCTGAAGGAACGGTGAGAAGATTTATTGACAAAGATACAGGGCACTGTTTTCCAGTAGGAACAGCAAGCACATTTACAACATACTTTGCACCAGCAGATTTTAATGAGACAGTGAATACTCTTGGACAGCCACTCTATGCAAAACAAGAGCCAAGAAGATTTGATAGAGGGACTGATTTGCATACGCAGTCAAACCCTCTGCCAATGTGCCACCGTCCAGCAATACTAGTCAAGATCGTTGCAACATAGGTAGAACAAATATAAAGCGGTGTGAGGCAGAAGAATGCTTTACCTCTTCTTAGCATATAAATGTTAGTATATAGCGGAGAAATGTGCAAGAGAATATTAAGAGATTATTTAAAGATTGTTTTGCTCATTTAGGAAAAGTAGCTTTGTATGAATCAAAGGATAAGTCATATATGGTACAAGTACTAAAGCAACAGCCAGATAAATTATACGAGATTGGTGAAGGACAATTTGTGGGAGAGATGCTTTTTCTTGAGGTAAGCGTTTTTGATGTACTCAGGCCAATGGTGGGAGATATTTTTGTTATTGATGGCCGTAAATATAAAGTATATTCTCCACCACTGCGAGATAATTCAGGAATAGTATGGAATATAAAATGTACAGTACTTGGAGAGAAGGATGTTTAACATTGAGGTTAATGAAAATATTGAGAGAATTATTCACAACATTGATGCTAACAAAGCCAAAATAGAATTGGCAGCGGTAAGAGCGCTAAACAAAACGGCATTATGGTTAAAATCTCAGGCTGTCCGAGAAATCAGTGAAGAAAAGCAAATTAGGCTAAAAGTAATTAGAAAAAGACTAAGAATTATCAAGGCAAGGAAAAGCACTTTGAAGGTTTTAATTAGAGCATATCTGTATGATATAAATATAAAACAAGCAAAAATAAGAACAGCATTTAATGATGCATTTATGGCAACGATGCCAAGAGGCTATCGTGGTATTTTTAAACGTGTAGGAAGAACAGCACTACCGATACAGGAGGTTAAACTACCACTTGAACCTGAGGCTTCAAGGATAATAGAAAATCTTGTTAATTATGAAGTTGAAAGGATATTTGAAAAATATTTTACACATAAGTTATTTTATGACGGCATTTTGGACTAATTTACATGAGGCAATCTGTAATACGCTAAAGGCAGAGATACCAGCAATTCAAACTTGTGAGGTTTATCCAGCAATAAGGAAAGAGTTAGCAGCTCCAGCGGTATTTATAGAATTGTCAAGTCTAGAGCAAGGAAAAGATCCAGGAACAGAGGAGCTAGCGCTGAGAGCAAAATTTGAGGCACGAATAGTGATCGATAGCACAATAGAAAATGCCCCTATTATTGTCAGATCATTAGCTGCTGAGGTTGCCAGAGTAGTAAATAAAAATACTTGGAACGTGAAAAATGTTTCACCAGGAGAATTTATATCAGGAGGAGGAGATGATTTTAGGCCAGAGCTCGATGCATATTTAGTGTGGATGGTAGACTGGGCGCACGAATTGCATGTAGGGCGATCGATTTGGGAAGTGAGTAAAATAAAACCTCATTTAATCGATGTGAATGTTGGAAAGTAATTTTGCAATTTCAGAATTGCGGAGGAAATTGGCCAACATTGTCCGTATAGGCATTGTCGAAAAAATAGATTATGAAAAAGCTAAAGTAAAAGTTAAAATAGGTAAACTTGTAACAGATTTTCTTCCATGGATAACAAATAGAGCTGAAAGTTGGTCACCACCAAATATTGATGAACAGGTAATAGTATTATCACCATTGGGAGAATTGTCTTTGGGGGTGGTGTTACCGGCAATATATCAGGAAAAATACCCTCCTCCAGAGAATAAAAAGGAAGTAAATAATGTAAAATTTCAAGATGGGACAAGATTTACATATGATAAAGAGAAACATCATTTAGAGATTGAAGTAGTAGACAAGATAACACTGAATGTTGGGGAATCAAGTGTAGAGATAACAAAGAGCGAAATAAAACTAAAAGCAAAAAGAGTAAATCTAAATTAGGGAAAGGAATGAATAAATCAGTTATACGCCTAGGAGATCACTGTGAAGGAGCGTTGCTGCATTTTTGTATAAGTGGAAGCAGAGATGTATTTATAAACGGAAGACCTGTCTGTAGGCAAGGAGATAATTTTAGTGAAGGAAAAGTAATGACACAAGGGTCGAAAGCAGTGTTTGTAAATGGCAAAGCCATTGCTCGTACTGGTGACCTAATTTCCTGTGGAGCAATAGCAGAAGAAGGGAGTGATAACGTTTTTGCAGGGTAAATAATATGCGTGGTATGAGTTCTGAAACTGGTAAAACAATAAGTGGTATAGAGCATTTAAAACAATCAATAGTTGATATTTTAACTACGCCAATTGGCACTCGTGTTATGCGCCGAGATTACGGATCAAGGTTATTTGAGCTGATTGATCATCCAATTGTACCTGGTTTTGCACAAGAACTTTATGCAGCAGTTGCAGAAGCATTAGAAAAGTGGGAGCGTCGATTTAAGCTTAAACGTGTACAAATAACAGAAATAAAAGAAGGTAAAGTAACTCTCATTTTAGAGGGAACCTATCTACCAAATGGAGAGCCGATCCGCCTTGATGGTATTATAGTATAAGGTAGTAGGATGAAAACACCAAATATTGTCGAAACATTAAAATTTGAGGAAATCTTTTCGCGAATGAAAGAAGAGTTAGTGCGTCGGAATGCAAGTTTTTCTGCACTAACTGAGAGTGATCCAGCAATAAAGATACTGGAAGTAGCAGCCTGGCGTGAACTTTTGCTTAGGCAAAGGATTAATGATGCAGCACAGGCAAATTTACTTGCTTTTGCAAGAGGTAATGACCTTGATCACTTGGCTGAATTTTATGGTGTGCTGAGAAAGGAGTCAGAGAATGATGAATCCTTAAGGAAGCGGGTAAAAGCCAAAATTGTTGGTTGGTCAACAGCAGGGAGTAAAGAGCATTATCGCTATCATGCATTATCTGCTGACACGAGAGTAAAAGATGCGCAAGTGGTATCACCTATACCAGGAAGTGTACAGATTTCAATACTTTCCACAGAAAATGGTGGAGTACCTTCAGAAGAATTGCTAGAGATCGTCAGAAATCACGTTATTCGCGATGATATTCGTGTATTAACAGATACGCTTACAGTTATTGGCTGTGGTATTATTCCCATTACTATTCATGCTAAAGTGCATATTTACCCTACTGCATCAAAAGATGTTATCGAAGCTGCAAAGGAACAATTTATCAAAGGTCTTGAGTCTACTAAAGGTTTAGGGTGGAATGTAACCAGGTCCTGGATTATTGCTCATCTTTTTACAGAAGGTATACAAAATATAGAGCTTACAGAGCCAATAGAAGACATAATTGTACAAAATAATGAATGCGTTGCTTTAAGTGATTTAAGTGTTAGGTAAAAATTGGTGATACTTCCTCCAAATGCTTCAAAGCAAGAGCAAATACTTACAGACATAATTAATTATTCTCTTGATGCAAATTCTCTACGGGGATTTAAATTTAACCCACAGACTGAAATGTTGCCGTGGCTAGTAGCGGAATACGGCTTGGGAGAAATTTTATCCTGGGGTAAGAAAGCTACTAAGAGTGCATTAAAAGAATGGGTCTTAGCTAAGCAAAACGGAATAAGATTTCAACGTTTGCGCGGTACACCACAGTCACTGAAGATGGCGCTGAAATGGGCAAACATTGATAATATTACCATTCAAGAAGAACCACCAGGAGAGCATTTTGCTGAATTTCAAATTGGCATCTCTGATGTTCCTAATGACTTTTTTGTCGATAGTGTAATTGCTCTGGCAAAACTTTCTGCACCGGCAAGATCTCGATTAATGCGAATATTCAATGATTATTACAATGCTCAGCGGTTTATGTTAGATGAAAGTATTTTTGGAGATCTTCTTTCAGACTACTCGGGTGTAAGAATAGCAAAAGAAGGGCCAGTATTATCGTTTGGAAGAAAAAACTCATTTGAGCTAAAAATAGGAAATCCAAGATTTAAATTTAGCACTTTTAGATCACATTATGATAGAAGTTACAGTAATGATTTATATAGGTTGGATGTTGCAGTATTAGGAGAGACAGAGCCTCACACCAAGAATTACAACGGTATATATGAAAGAAGTCACGAGTGGTATAACTTAAAAGCACTATATCCTCTACCACAGGGTTTATTGCCAGAAATTAAGTTTGCTAAAGCGTTGATAGTATTATCAGATAGTTGGAATTTGGGAGATATCAATGCTTGTTTTGCACCAACTGCTTATAAAGAAATAGAGCATACATTTTACTTAAGTGAAGATAAACTCTCTGAGCAGATTTGGAATTTTCGACGTACACCAATTTTAGAGCGGTTTAGTATAACTTATTACTACGAAGCAAAGAGTTTTACTGATCAAAGAATAATAGAGTCTAATTTAAGGGAATATCATATTGATTGTCAAAATGACTCAGATTTAAAACAGAAAGATCCTATTCATGAGCTAGAAAATTACGTAGCAGTATTTTACCCAGGTATGGTCACTTGGCATGAACATCGCCACTTAAATCGCCCTTGGAAAAATTTTGAGCCCATTATTACAAAAAAATTGGACGTTTTTTCTACGAATCTTGTATATATATAATATCAATCACGCAATCAGACATGTCAATACTGACACAATCAGGCAGAGCAGCTATTGCTGCGAGCATAAAAGAGCAACCAATACATCTTGCTTGGGGATCTGGAGATTCTACCTGGGAAAGCAGCTACAAAGTTGAAAAAACTTTTACAGCAGGCGGCAAGATAAGTTTAGATCACCACACTATTAAAGATGTAAAAGTTTATACAGGGCAAACAATTTATCAGTCAAGCATAGATTATATAGTTGATGGTAGCTCAGGCGCTATTGAGCGTGTAGAAAATGGTGCAATTATAGCAGATAGCGTAATCACTATAGAGTATACTCAAGACACACCACCGGAACTAATTACTTCTGCAACATTAATTAAGGAAGTTGGACGTCGTGTTGTTGATGAGGTGCTCTTTTGCAGTGGTGATGATGATGGAGAACTTGTGACTCCATCTGGAAGGTTTAAACCATCGAATGTACCAATCAATAATCTGTATCTTAAATTTACTTTCGATTTCACGGACGCAGCAAATCAAGTAATAAGAGAGCTTGGAGTTATGGTTGGTACAAAGGTGGTAGAAAAATTGCCTCCTGGACAGAGATATTTTGAACCAAAAGATATAGAAGACCATGGAATCTTGCTGATTTTAGAACACACTGTACCACTTATCAGAACTGCTGCCACAAGAGAGACTTTTTCATTTGTTGTAACCTTTTAGAATAAAATGACTTTAAACACCTATTATAACCGCTTTAATCCTGACAAAGAATACGAAAAAAGCTTATTTCTTGCTGGAAGAGGTTTGCAATCTGCAGAATTAAACGAGACTCAGGAGTATGCTCTCTCTAAGCTTAAAGGCATAGGCGATGCAATATTTCGTGATGGTGATGTTATAATAGGAAGCAATTGTATTATAGATAGAGAAACTGGTAAAGTTACGCTTGAATCAGGAAAAATCTATCTTCGTGGAGCGGTTAGAAAAGTTGAAAAAGAAGAGTTTGTTATTCCACTGAGTACCACAGTGCGTATAGGTGTTTATTACGTAGAATCTACCATTACAGAACTTGAGGATGAAAACCTTCGTGATCCTGCTGTTGGTACACGTAACTATCAAGAAGTAGGGGCTGCAAGGCTTAAAGTTTCCACCACTTGGAGTTATCAAGCTGAGGGTGTGACTACTAATGCTTCAGGAGAATTTTATCCAATTTATAACATTGAAAATGGAGTATTGATAGAACATTCACCGCCACCACAAGCAAATATAGTAAGAGGTTGTCCGGAAACTAGTAAATTCAAGCATATTCCCTCTTTAACATAACCCTACTCATAGCTAGGTATATGAAATTCTCAGTGGATGTTGTGAGTAAATCATACTCCTTCGATAGCCTTCTATTCCTATTAACCCAAGCAAAAGTCCTTTCTACAACCCATCTTCTTGGCTGTACTTTAAACCCTTGTTCTCTTGTTGGTAGTAGCTCAGGTGGCATATCTTTGTGCACCCAAAATCTACATGGAGGCCTTGTAACAATTTCAATATCTATGTCATATTCTTCCTTTATGTGATTCTTTAAATTTCTTCCTTGGTATCCCATGTCAGCCCACATTTTTTTAACTTTAGTATATTTTGTTCTCATATTGTTTAATGCTATTTTAATACCATCTCTATCATTTTCGTTAGCAGCGCCTACGTAACAACCTAGTATAAAACCCTGAGTGTCTGTAATTATATGCCTTTTTCTACCCTTTACTTTTTTACTTCCATCATAGCCTTTGATCCCCCCTTTTCTGTAGTCTTTACAGATTGACTATCTACTATACAGGCACTCGGCTGCTCATTCCTTCCTATTTTTCTTCTACTATATTTTGTAATTTCATAATTCATTTTCTCAAAAATTCCCTGCTTCTTCCATTGCCTGAACTGCTCATACACAGTCTTCCATAGCGGAAAATCATTTGGTAAATACCGCCATTGACACCCTGTACGCAATACATAGAAAATTGCTTCTAATATTTCTCTTTTGCTATACTTTGGCGGCCTTCCTCCTTTCTTGTATGATACTCTGAAGTGTTTTTCTATTCTTGCCCATTCCCTTTCGCTTAGATCTGTTGGATACTTTTTTCTCATCTTTACCCCGTACTAAAATTTCAGATATTATAGCCTTTTACTTGTTTCCGGACAACCTCTAAGAAGAATAAAAGGCATAGCTCACCCTTGGCGACCATCAATGCCTAGAGCGCCTAGTGGACAACTTTTGCTTT
>JBBLXU010004285.1:0-13216 GCA_037893425.1 Campoplex nolae
AACCTCCACCCCAGAATGCGCCTCACGGTGATGTTGGACGACGCTCGTTGGTTTCGGCTGCAACCCCTTGGGGTGTTCGACATCCTCCCGCCGCTGATGTTGGTCCAACCTGCCCGGTACGATTGCGTCAACCAGTTGCCCTTGACGGCCATTGGTAGCAAAAGCTGAAACACAGAAAACCCTCT
This sequence comes from Campoplex nolae, assembly GCA_037893425.1. Taxonomy (NCBI): domain Eukaryota; kingdom Metazoa; phylum Arthropoda; class Insecta; order Hymenoptera; family Ichneumonidae; genus Campoplex; species Campoplex nolae. The sequence continues at coordinate 186 of JBBLXU010004285.1, forward strand.
CGGCAGCTCCCCTCGGAGCCCAGTTATTTCCTCCTTCCACGCTCAAAGCGTGCCCCCTCCTCTTACCCAATTGGCTGCCGCCCACTCTATTAAACATCTATTATATTACAATGAAATTGGTCTTCGATGAAGCCCTCGAGTCGAGATAGTAGGTAACGAGGTAGTAATCATGAACGAGATAGTATAGTTTATAGAATTTTAATTACTTGAAGAAATGATTAGGTAGTAACAATAACAGGGTAATAGGTAGTAACAATTAACCCCAACGGTGATGGGGCTCGTTAAGACTTACGTCGGGCTTAGTCCCCAAAAAAAAAGAAAAAAAAATTGAGCGATGCCCTTCTGGCACGCGTTTCCGATCACAAAAAAACTTTTCTTGTGTGGCTTTTCGATAGCCTGTTGATCGGTGGGACAGAGAACAAACAACAAAGAAAAGGTAATTTTAAATGGTGCCCCTTGAGATAAGGCAAAACAAAAGATAGGTTTTCCCGAAGGACGGTGTCTTTACGACCCAAAAAAAAATGTATGAAGGAGGAACAGGTACGACGGCACAGACGGTGTTAATAGGCCATGCCACTGCGCTACTACGCCATAGAGCACCAAAACCGGTTGGTAAAGGGAGTTGGAAGCGGTGGCGCTGATAGCTGGGGGTGTTCAACGTCGCCCATTACCGGATCTGCGGGATGTTCGGCGACGGCGGTCTTGCACTTCTCGCTCGTAGATAGGTCCGTGAATGGGGCAAGTGCGTACCGTGACTCCCAGGGTACCGCATCGGAAGCAGAATCGGCGACGTGGTTCGGGGCATTCTTGGCGACAGTGTCGCGTGCTCCCACAATTAAAACACATGCCGTAACGTGGCGTGGGATTCGGTTGCGGCACCGGTTGTGGTTCGGGCCAATCGTAGTCTGGTTCCTCGGCTGGAGGTGGTTCCCAACCCACGGATCCTTCCATGGGGCCTTCAATCTCCAGGGGTTCCCACGCTCGGACTTCGATGGGTCTTGGCTCGTCGCCCAGCGGCTCGTTTAGGAGTGAACCGTCGGCCGGTCTTTCATCGATCACCATCAATTCTTCTAGGGGCTCGACCTCCTCGTTCGTAGGTGGTTCCTCGTTGAACGTTTAGGTGTCCGCTTCCCGTGTCCTCGGGAACTCATGGATGGTCGCTGATGATCCCATACTCCTTGGGTGGCGTAATCCCTCAGCGATGGGGCAGTAGCCGGAATTTCGGTGGGTCAAGGCTCGGACTAGACCCGCCCATGCTTCGACGTAACCCGGGCGGAGGTATTCGCTAGCTGCGATCAGCTCGGTGAAGGGACGAATGCCGTCGAAGATGGGGTTGTCGTCGATCTCCATTTCCCAGTCGAATCTTAAGGCGTCGCGGAGTTCTCCCAAGATGATTAACGGAGAGGAACTACGCGAGCGGGGTGATCGGCTACGAGAGGTAGTGGGACTACGTCGAGTATAGCGGGCTTGACGTCTCCCACGAGATGTTGATGGACTGCGTGGCGGGGAAGGACTCCGCGGTGGTGACCAGTTTCTTCGCGGGGGGGAGTTCGCACTTGATCCCTCCGGACTACGCAGGAGCTCCTCCTCGTCCTCGCTGTCGAGTGTTACCAAAAGGATCGGTGGATCGGAAGGTACTTCGTCGTCGCTACGCCCACTCTCCGTTGTCGATCCCGTATTTGGCGGTGTTGCGGCCTGGGCCCCCTCGGGAGGTGGTGCGCTCTCGCGACTCGCCGTTCGGCTGCGAGTATTCATTGTCGACCTCTGGTGTCAACTGTGAAGGTGGTGGATGTGGCTAGGGGTGGATGGCTAAGCACAACAAAGGCACAAACAGTTGTGGCGTAAAGCTTCAAGCAGATTGTAGAAAAGTACAGGTACGGGTAGGTAATCATGCTGCGGAATGGTTTATCGGTGGAAGCACCGGGTGACCGGGAGGGATTAGGTAATAGGGTGAATAAGCAGTTAAGCGTTATACCGTTTCCTTCGTAGCCCTAAGGTAAGCAGTGTTTGCGATGATACGAGCAAGGCAGCTGAGTAGGTATTATGGCGTGGCAGGTAGTAGGTAACACACACGGCAGGAACAAACAAACAAAATTCCTGTGGATGCAAGCAAAATCAAACAAGCTGATTAGTAACACATACAGGTAGACCAAAATACTCGGCGACGGTGAGCTGAAAGGAAAAGCTGGGGTAGTCATTAGTGGGAGTACTCATCGTGCAGGTTGGCAAGATTTCTGTGGTTCAAGCCCGATGAGGCTTTAGGTCTTGTACGTGGACTTTACCCGACCAAGTCCCTTCGAGATTAGACACCTCAAGTACTACCGGTGAGAATTTTCTACGAACCACGAAAGGTCCATGGAATTTGGTGGCTAATTTTTCCGCTACGTGTTGGGTGGTGGATGAAAGGACATGTTGTCTTTTCAGTACTAGGTCGCCGACGTTATAATCGAGGTCCCGGTGTTGGCGGTTGTAATAGATCGCTTGGCGTCGTTGGGCCTCGTCGATGGCTATTCGGGTGAGTCCTTGTAGGGTATCCATTTGCTGCATTCGGTCTTTCCACGCCTGAGGGGCGGTAGGGACTACTTCTTGTGCCTCGGTAGGTAACACACGCTGGGTAGGTAGGGGTTCCCGGCCGAAATTGAGGTACGCCGGGCTCGATTGGGTGGAGCTATGATACGCGGTATTGTACGCAAAGCGTAATTCTGGTAGGTGAACGTCCCATTCGCGATGATCAGGGCCCAGGTAAGAAACGATCATGGTTTTAACGACGCGGTTGACCCGTTCCACGGGGTTCGATTGCGGGTGGTACGGAGGGACGGTGTGGTGTAAGATACCTAGTCGCTCTGTAACGGCGCGTATATCGCGGTTCAGGAATTCCGTGCCATTATCGGTAAGGAGTACCCTGGGGGAACCCCATCGGCACGCGATCAAGTCCTCGAGTGCTTCCGCTATTTTCTTACCGGTGGCTTTGCGTAGGGGCACGCACTCGATCCATTTGGTGAACAGGTCCTGCATGACCAGGACGTAGGTAAACCCGCTTTTGCTGGTAGGTAAGGGTCCCATGATGTCGGCGGCAACGGTATCCCACGGTTGCTCGAGCACGCGTTTGCCCATTAGACCTACTGGCAAGGCTTGCTCTACTTTGCAACGCTGGCACACGCCACACTTGCGAATATATTTGGTGACGTCTCGGAACATATTTGGCCAATAATAACGCAGGCTCAACCGATGGAAAGTTTTCTCGATCCCTAGGTGACCCGCTTGAGGTACGTCGTGGCAGGTGAATAAGGCTTGTTGTCTGAGTTCCAGAGGTAACACCAACTTCCATTCCTCCAAGTCTCCCATTTCTAACGCAGGGAAGCGCGGAGGACGGTGATGATAGAGTTGGCCGTCTTCCACTCGCCAATCCGGGTACTGACCAGGATTACGTCGCGTTGAACGAAGCTTGTTGTTGTACCAACGGTCTTGGCTCCTCGTCGGTGGAACTAGTACGGCACAGTTATCTTCGGGGATGCGAGACAAGGCATCAGTACATGGTGTAAAGCGCCCTTCCGGTGGATTATCTCGTAGGTGTACTCTTGCATTTCCAGTGCCCAACGACCCAGCCTGCCCGAGGGATTTTTCAAGTTGTGTAACCAGCGGAGGCTAGAGTGGTCGGTGATTACGGTGAAATGGTATCCTTCCAGGTAACACCAGAACTTGCGTACGGCCCAAATTACGGTGAGGCATTCTTGTTCCGTGGTGGTATAGTTTTTCTCTGCGGCATTAAGAGCGCGACTGGCATAGGCGATCACGTGTTCGGTTTCATCGATGGTTTGGGTGAGGACTGCACCTAAGCCCACGCTACTTGCGTCCGTTTGTAACACGAAAGGTAGTTCGAAGTCAGGACAACTTAAGGTGGGTGAGGTAGTCAAGCAGTTACGGATCCTGTCAAACGCCTTACGCTGCGGTAGGCCCCATTCCCAGGCGACACTTTTCTTCAACAGGGAAGTCAGTGGGCTTGCTAAGGTGGCGAACGCGGGGATGAAGCGACGATACCACGACGCCATTCCGAGGAAGCGCCTGAGCTGTTTAATATTGCGGGGCGCTGGGTAATTTACGACTGGTGAGACTTTTTCGGGATCTATTTGTAAACCCTCGCGGTTCACCAGGAAACCCAAGTATTTCACCTCAGCACGGCAAAACTCGCTCTTGTCCGGGTTAATGGTCAGCCCGGCATCACGGATTTTAGTGAGCACACGTTTCAGCCAGACCAAATGATCCTCGAAGGTAGGCGTGACGATGATAATGTCGTCGAGGTAAACATAAACGTGCGGTTGCATCTCTGGTCCAATTAGCCGATCTAAGAGGCGTTGGAAGGTAGCCGGAGCGTTCGTTAGGCCGAAAGGCATGCGTCGGAAGTGATATAAGCCCATCCCTGGGACGGTAAAGGCGGTGATTTCGCGGCTCTCCACTGCTAGCGGGATCTGGAAATACGCCTGACTGAGGTCTAGGGTTGTTATATAGTTGGCTTGCCGCAGACGGTCCAGTATGCTGTTCATGAGTGGTATCGGATAGGCATCTTTCTTAGTGACCTCGTTGACCTTGCGAAAGTCCAGGCAGAATCGCAGCTTCCCGTTCGGTTTCTTAACCATCACGATGGGGCTTGACCATTCGCTAGAGGAGGATTCTATAATTTCGTCGGCGAGCATCGGCCTCACTGCCTCGTGGATGGCCTTTTCGATAGCCGGGGAGACCGCGTAATATCGCTGTTTTATGGCCGCATGGCCCCCTACGTCGATGTGGTGTTCTGTTAAAGTCGTACAACCAGGCTTTTCCGGTGCGGGTGGTATCTCTTTGCGGACTAATTCTTTTAGTAACTCGGCCTCATCCGTGGTCAAATCCCGTAACCCGCAGCACAATTGCTGCACCGAGGTGGGGCCCCGCTGTTCTTCAAAAGAAAATATGCGTTTCGGTTCGAACCAGCTGAACCATTTTCCGCTAGAAAAATCGACCACTAGGTGGGCCGTACGCATGAAGTCCAACCCCAAAATGCAAGGTAGGACGAGCACAGGTAGAAGGTAAGCTGTTAAGCGAAAGGTACTGCCGTTTAGACACACAATGGGGTTGACCACTTCCTTAGCTGTTGCCCGTTGACCACCCGCCATTTCCACTCCGCGCGGGCGGCAGGGTTCTCTTGGTATCCCTAGGTCATCTATCCACCTGATAGCAAGAGGCCCTAGGAAGGTACGGCTAGAGCCAGAGTCAAACAAGGCCCGGATCGGGTGGCCTTGAATGGTGAAGGTAATAAAGATCGCGGTTGGGCTCTCCTTAGTTTGGATCGTACCGCAACATAATGATTGGTCGGGTTGCGTAGAGGTAATCGGCCGGTTAGCGGAGTCATCGGCGGGCACCCTAGGTACAGTGGTAGGGCCCGCCACTAGTGGTTTCCCGAGCACGAACACTCCGTGACCTTTATTCCGCGACGACCGCATCGATAACAAAAGATACTGCGCGGCTCCTTACATGCGTTGAAACGATGACCCGATTGGCCGCAGTTCCAACACGTGGGTGGTCCAGACGGGGTCGCCGGAGCAGGTTTGCCCGTCGCATTCGCGTCCGGGGTCTGTCCCGTTTCACGGAACGGGTTGAGAGAGTTCAAAGGCTCCGTCTTGGCGTTCAACTTGGGCGAGGCTCCGCCTGACGGTGCGGTCTTAGGATTATTCCGGCGCTTTGGTCGCGGTTTAACCGGTTGTCGGATGGCGTTCACCGTGTCCGCTACAGGGGTCGGCTCGGGTTCGTTGAGATCGCCTGGTTGGTCGGTCCCTGTGGTTGTTTCGATTTCTTCGCCCTCAACTTCCGGCCAGGTTTCAACGGCCGCGAATGCTTTACGTACCGGGGGAGTGAAGGTGGATTTAGTCCCGCGGTACGCCAATTCCGGACACAGGGATTGCCCTGGTGACGGGGGTGCCCTGTACGTACGGGACGACTGGAAACTTTTCTCGAGACGTACGGCAATGTGTTCGAACGAATCGAAGTCAAAGAGATCATCTCTATGGATGGCAATATGCATTCGTGGGATTAGATTGCGGTGCGCATATTGAATCTGCTCCGCTTCACCCCAGGGAGGGTTAAGTCGGCTAAATAGTCCACGGAGACACGTTAAGTAATCTGCAACGGGCTCATCTAGGCCCTGTGTTCTTCGCATAATTTCTTCGCGTAGAGCATATTGATAATCGGGGTCCCCGAAACGCAAACGACACGCTGAAGCGAAGTGTCTCCACGTCGTCCAACGGTCGCTATCGTTTCGAAACCATTGTAACGCGACTCCCGTGAGGAAGAACGGAATGCAACGGATCAGGTCGGCTTCCGACACGGCGACTAACGCCCGTCCCTCTTCAATTCGCGTGAGGAAAGTATCAACGTCCTCTCCCTTTTTACCGGAAAAGGAAATGTTCCACTTCCTCATAAGATGCAATACGGAAGAGGCGGAAGCCTGAGCGCGGTGTGTAGGGAGTTCTGGGTGGTGTCGTAGGGAATTATCGGGCGCGAACCTCGGATCTCCGTTGCTAACGGGAGTTGGGCGTGGGGGCCTGGCCCCCCTATGGGATGGATCTGACTTACCTGCTGTTAAATTCCTCGGATGGTTCCCGTCTTCTCTCTCGGAAGTGTTCCAAGGCATGGTGCTGCGTGGTCGGGCCCCCGTAGATAGCCCTTGAGGATTGGCCGGGAGGCCAACCCACGGTTGGTTACCCACGAACACCGCCCCAGGGTCCATACTCTGGTTAGGAGGGTACGTCCAGACCTCGGGATATCTCGGAGGGTCGGTACACCGCCGTAGTGGTGGTTTCCATGTGGCGGGTAAAGTGGATGGTTGTGGACCGTGATAACTGGGGGTGGTTTTGGTATTTCCGCCAGCCCATACGTAAGATGGCCCCATGCTATCGTCGGGAGGCATCAACGTCCCCATTCCCGAATCGTCTACCCCTCCGAGGTGTAGAGGTACGGTCGTGGAGGAAGGGGGTTCGGTCTCAAAGGTATCGCCGATCCCGCCTGCCGCGACGGATAACGGCGGGGAAGAGGCGTCATATGATCCGCGACCGAAATCCGGCGGACTATGAGGCTCACCTTCCGGCATGGTAGACTCAAACGGGGAATGAAATTTAGGGAAGGTCCGGAATAATTCGTCGAATTAACGTAGGTAATATTTCGCGAGAAATTGACGAAGTGAAGTATTCGTGATAAGGAAATAATTAATTCGCGAAACTAATCGAGGTAATATTTCGCGAGAAATTGATGAAGTGAATTATTCGCGATAAGGAAATAAGTTAATTCGCGAAATTAATCGAAGTAATACTTCGCGAGAAATTCACGAAGTCAATAATCTGCGATAAAGGAAATATTTTAATTCGCGAAACTAATCGAGGTAATATTTCGCGAGAAATTGACGAAATGAATTATTCGCGATAAGGAAATAAGTTAATTCGCGAAATTAATCGAAGCAATATTTCGCGAGAAATTAACGAAATGAATTACTCGCGATAAGGAAGTATGTTAATTCGCGAAATTAATGAAGGTAATATTTCGCGATAAATTCACGGAGTCAATAATCTGCGATAAAGGAAATATTTTAATTCGCGAAACTAATCGAGGTAATATTTCGCGAGAAATTGACGAAGTGAATTATTCGCGATAAGAAAATAAGTTAATTCGCGAAATTAATCGAAGTAATATTTCGCGAGGAATTAACGAAGTGAATTACTCGCGAGAAGGAAGTATGTTAATTCGCGAAATTAATGAAGGTAATATTTCGCGATAAATTCACGGAGTCAATAATCTGCGATAAAGGAAATATTTTAATTCGCGAAACTAATCGAGGTAATATTTCGCGAGAAATTGACGAAGTGAATTATTCGCGATAAGGAAATAAGTTAATTCGCGAAATTAATCGAGGTAATATTTCGCAATAAATTAACGAAGTGAATTACTCGCGAGAAGGAAGTATGTTAATTCGCGAAATTAATGAAGGTAATATTTCGCGATAAATTCACGACGTCAATAATCTGCGATAAAGGAAATATATTAATTCGCGAAACTAATCGAGGTAATATTTCGCGAGAAATTAACGAACTGAGTTATTCGGGTAACTCGCGGTCATTCACGAAGTCGGGGTAGGTTTCGGGAGGTTTGTCCGTTCTACTACGCGTGTTCGTCAAGACTGACTGTTCAATCTTTGGGGTACTCACTAGGCGTCCGCCGAGAAGGGGGGAAGGAAACAAAACAACAAAAAAAAGAGAAACCTTTGGGGGCCGGGGCGCGGGGAATCAACACGTTAATCCCCCTCGTTCACGTGGTTAATCCCCCGCCTTACGAGAAGGATAATCCGTTGTTTTTGTAGTAGCTGTTCTGTATAGGTAATCTGATCTTTTCACCGCGTTAATCCGTTGTTTTCGCGGTAGCTGGCCTGTACAAAGGCCAAGCTGGTCCGCGATAGCCGCAAGAAATTTATTTACGTCAGGGGATTAACCGAAGCTCCGCGTGCCCGTTCCGCGAACTGCGAACAGGGTTCGCGTTGTTTACATCACCGATCGCGCACAGTTTTTCTTGCCAATCATAATGATGAGTTAGGAGTACTGGTATAAGCAACACTTAATGTGTTCGAGGCAAGGTGTAAGAAAACAAGGTTTTATAAGCGAGTAGCAAAAACATGCGGTGAGGGAATTTGAAAACAAAAGGATCTGGCTACGGGGGGGGGGGGCACGTTCTACGTACGGCCCCTACCGTAGTACACATGTATCGACAATAACATTTCATATTATGTTTAACCACAGATAATTCCTCGTATCCGAGCCTTAGGCTTCGGGAACAAACTTAATCCTAACAAAGAAATTTTTGGGCAGAGTGCCAAGTAAATATGCGAAGCGGTAAACAACTCGAGCCAAGGAGCGAACAAAGGTTGTTGCCAACTTCCGCGAAGACCATAATAAATACAAAAAAAAATTATATTCTCGGAATACCGAGTCGTGTGCCGTGTCTTTGTCTCCCTATCCCACACGCTCAATCGTTCGTTACAAAAACGTTTCGACAAACGAAATCCAAAAAAAACTTAATTCTATACGATAATGAAAAACCGAAGGGATCTTAACTTTTCCCGGAATAATTGTTACTCTTTCGGGCCCCACGTTGGGCGCCATTTGTAACGAGATTTTATTCATTTTTCTTTTGCCCGAAGTACACCTCGTCCCTTCCCGGCTTACCCGACCCCAACTCCTCGCGTTCCGGCATAGGGGCGTGGGTGGACAGGGCGCCAGGCACGAACGTGCCGCCGGTATAACCGACTTACTTTCGTCCACCCCGCCACACGCGAGGCCTCCGGGGTATCCTGGCAACCGAGGACGGTCCGGCTACTCAGCTCGAACTGAGGTACTAAAGGTAGAGGGGAGGGTTCTGGATAGGCCCGAAGTAACGTTCACGAACAAACACAAAAAAAATGTAGCCGAGTCGGTTGTGATAATTGAATGCGATAATAAATTAACTTTTATTAAAAGGCAATATTCCTAACGATACAAATAGGTAGCTAATGAATCGGAGGTACGCCACGAGGCCGATAACCGGGAGTTGCGTAACAAAAGAAAACTGATAATTTTGATAATGGGGTGCGCCAACAAAAGAGAAGAGAAATTCGTCGATAGAGACGGGGCCTACACGAGCAGAGCGGTAGAGTCGTCACCACGGTACGCCTAGGCGCCTGGGACTGTAAGGAAAACCGGCAACGACAACAGGTACTTGCCGGTGCAATACCGTCCCTCGTGTAAGCCCGCGACGACTCCACATTAGGTACGAGTCATCGAAGATAGGTAATAGGCAATAGGTAATAGGTAATAACACGCAAACAGACAGAAAAATGAAATGATGCTAAAGGTACGCGTCACCCGAAACGAAAAGGTAGTTATGAAACGATTTACGCGAGATAAGGAATAAAATTAATAAGTAAAATAATCGAAGGAATCATATATACAACGAGGTAATAACAATCGCCCAATTAATGAAGGTAGGGGCTAAACACTGACTCTACAAATTTTTACGGCCCGCGACTCCTCGTACGACCACGCGTTCAAAACACAAAGGTACTGGTCGACGAGAGCCGCGGTACCGGCCAGCCTACCGTATGAGCGCGAGAGAGAACGAGAGACAACACGGCCGCTTCGTAGTCGGCGCGTGCAAGACCTTGACCGGCACACTCGAGACAAAATATACGCAAAAAATCCCCGATACTTAATTCCGCGAGGCAAAACGTAGGAAATTACTGAAACTAAAAATTTAGGCAAGCCAATTAGGTAGTCACTCATCCCCTTGTCCGATCTTTATACAAGAATAATCTATCGAGCGGGAGAAAGAGTCGACCGTCATGCCGACGGCCCCCCTCCATAACCGCTCACACCGAACGACCAAACAAAATTCGAAACCCCCTTCATTAAGAGGAAAGGTAATTAAAGTGAAATAATAAAAGAGACCGGACAAAAGGATGATTGAGAAGAGAATGGTGAGGAACGAGCTTACCGAGAGAATCCTCCGTGCCCCCCTCCAAAAGACCGCCAATTCGATCGCGTTCGCCCTGGGCAGCACTCGGAACAAGACTAATGAGGCCTCTCTCTCGGCGAACGAGTCCGATTTTCGGCGCTCTCCCCACCACTTCCGACCCCCCGCAAGGCTGCGCTCTCACGCCCTGAGTGCGAACTACTTACGTCGCTCGCTACACCGCGCTTCCCGCGGGCTTTTTGAAATTATGTTACGCTCGAGAATAATTATCCCCTCGCATAAAAAAAAACCGGCTCTTGCCGTTGATAATGGCGACTCCACCGACTAAGTCTCCCCCCCGCACACGGTTGGTGGTCGCCACTCAGATGCTTTTCCTCTTGGGGACTCGGCCGACGTCTCCGCAGAGCAAGAGGGAGGCCTCCCTCATGATTCTGGGCGTCCCTCGAAACACGGTGGGCCCACAGTTAATCGCTAGACAAATTACAGCACCCTGGCTCTCGGAAAATATCCCGAGCCCCACTGAACGAGGCGCCGTTGGGAACGGACTGTAGCATCCGAGTGGACGACGGTGTACGTGCAGCTCTCGGCTGTAACGGTGAGAAGGTCACGGGTGGCGTTCAACTAGGCCCTTTTCCGACGTGAACCTTCGTTCGTCCACCGGATTGAGCTCGGTTGTTCGGAGCCCAATCCCCGTAATGCGAGCGAAAAACCCCATCGGTAGAATCGTCAACTGTAGGTAGGGCGTGCGAACGTCTCCCCACGAGAGAGGCGGATAGGTAATCGTTTCGAACTCTAAGGTAACTTGGCTACGATAAAACAGGCAATTAACCTTATAACTCGAAAAATAATCGTCTCGAGTCTGATCGGTAAAGGTAAGGCACGGCCAAGGTATTTAAAAGGTAGGTCTCTCGACTTATAGGTAAGATTAGGTAACTGGCCGGGAACGAGAAACGCCATAAAATAACTTAATTATAATTAGTAATCGGTACAGCGGTATTGGCGTCTTCCCCCGAGTAAGCCCGACGAAACGATGAGCGGCGTCGAATGGGCCGTATATCGGGCCACTGGTCGACACAAATTCGTGTGGGTGGCGGGGCAAAAAAAGTCACGTCACAAATGATAGCACTGATTTCAACCAAACACGATCAATTTTCGCTTCGAAAATTTTAAAAAACGTCGTTTCTTCACGAAAAAGGTGTGATGATGAGCTAAAAAGCAGACATTGCATGAAAAATCGTTTTTCCTCGTATAATTTATAGTCAAAAGTTAAAATCATACTTCAATATAAAATTTATACATCCCGAGTTCATTTTCGGTCGCTTTGAACGAAAAACGTTCACGAGAAGAAAAAATGATTGCACGGATTTTAACCAAATGCGATCAATTTTCGATTCGAAAATTTTGACAAACGTCGTTTCTCCACGGAATTTGTTCGGTGATGGGCGAAAAGTCATTTTCGCCCATCACCGAACAAATTCCGTGGAGAAACGACGACAATGCAAGAAAAGTCGCCGTTTCTCGTATCATTTCTAGTCAAAAGTTGAAAATCATATTTCGGTGTAAAATTTATACATCACGAGTTTATTTTCGGTCGATTTGAACAAAAAACGTTCACGAGAAGAAAAAATGATCACACTGATTTAAACCAAATACGATCAATTGTCGATTCGAAAACTTTGTCAAACGTCGTTTCTTCACGAAAAAGGTGTGATGATGAGCGAAAAAGCAGACATTGCATGAAAAATCGTTTTTCCTCGTATAATTTATAGTCAAAAGTTGAAAATCATATTTCGATGTAAAATTTATACATCACGAGTTTATTTTCGGTCGATAATGCGATCAATTTTCGATTCGAAAATTTTGACAAACGTTGTTTCTTCACGAAAAAAGTTTGGTGATGGGCGAATAGTCAGACAATGCATGAAAAGTCGCCGTTTCTCGTGAAATTTCTAGTCAAAAGTTGAAAATCATATTTCGGTGTAAAATTTATACATCACGAGTTTATTTTCGGTCGATAATGCGATCAATTTTCGATTCGAAAATTTTGACAAACGTTGTTTCTTCACGAAAAAAGTTTGGTGATGGGCGAATAGTCAGACAATGCATGAAAAGTCGTTGTTTCTCGTATAAATTCTAGTCAAAAGTCGAAAATCATATTTCAGTGAAAAATTTATACATCACGAGTTTCCTTTCGGTCGCTTTCAACGAAAAACGTTCACAAGAATAAAAAATGATCGCACTGATTTCAACGTAATACGATCAATTTTCGGTTCGAAAATTTTCAAAAACGTTGTTTCTCCACGAAATTTGTTCGGTGATGTGCGAAAAGTCAGACAATGCAAGAAAAGTCGTTGTTTCGCGTAAAATTCCTAATCAAAAGTCGGAAATCATATTTTAGTGTAAAATTTATACATAACGAGTTTTCTTTCGGTCAATTTGAACAAAAAAAAATCACGAGAAGAAAAAATGATTGAACGGATTTCGACCAATGACGAACCAAGTCTCGATTCGAA
>JBBLXU010004286.1:0-11771 GCA_037893425.1 Campoplex nolae
CTGAATAGTCGTCCCAGTAAAACCCGACTTTTGTAACTCATGTAGGGATTCCTCTGCACAAAAATGCTCTTCAAAAATTGGTTCAACATAAGGTATGAAGAAAATACATCCGCAGAAAAAAATGTTCAAACCTTTCAAAAAACCAAACGCACATAATTTCTTTACGACTGACAAAGTTGTCAGAGTAAAAATCTGCTTCTACAAAAACTATCTAACAAACCTTTTAACATCATACATTTGATACAAAACTGTTTTCATTATCATTAAAAAACAAAATGAAATTGTATCACGATTTTTCAATTTTAACCTTGTAGTTGGTGAAAGTTCCCGAAAAGTTGTTAAATAATTGAGATCTATTGAATGGGCAAGTACGTGCAATTAATCATGGCCAAATACACAGCGTTCCTTATATTTCATCTTCAAAAATGTTATCTCTCTAAAAAATATTTTTGGGAAAAAAAATACAAAAAATTACGAACCAAAAAAACTTGAGCAAAAAAAAATTACAAACAAAAAAAAACTTCAGCAGAAAAAAAAATTTCGGCTGGTGTACTTGGCGAAATGTTTGGCTTACTTCACATAATGTACTTACACCTCATAGTTACGAACTCGCCAAGTACACCAGCCGAAATTTTTTTTTTGCTCAAGTTTTTTTTTGTTTGTAATTTTTTTTGAATTAACCGAAATTTCGGTTTCAATACGATTTATCGGTTAATAAGTCGGAAAGGTTCAATCTACGTTTAGTAACCGTAAAAAATCGATAAAAAAAGTGAAATTTAGGTTTCTTTACCGGTAATCGGTTGGTCAATAGAACGGTATAATCTGGGTTTCTTCACCATTAATTGGTGAGTTTATGGAACGATCAGATTAGGGTTTTTTCACTTTTCATTGGCGAAATGAACGGTTCAATCCAGATTTCGCCACCGTGGATTAGCAGAAATGTCGTATATAATAGTCAAATCAGCGCTCTGTTACCGTTAATTTGTTTAATCATGGAAGAGGTTTTGTTGCAGATTTTTTTATTTCCACAAGTTATAACAAAATATATATCACGTTCGTGGACTGATTCGTGCATAAGGCGCTTTTTTCTAACGGTAAACCGTTTTACAAATATACTCGTAATTAACAACAGGTATAAGGCATTTTTTTTCATTACACATTTTTACCACGTAACATACCACGTTCGTTGAATGATATTTATAAAACTATTATTTTTCAACGTTAAGCCGAATTGAACAAAAAAATTGTGCACAAACAACAAACTGCTCCATTAGGGGAGTATTTGAGCTATAGCGTTCGTTTTTTTACCTTCTCGCAAGCTGGGTAAAGTAATAGTTTTCTTTCTTGTCATATGAAATTTACTTCCCTCGAAAAAGAAAGCATCTGTTTTGGCATGATTAATTCTAAGTCAGTTTTTTTTAAATTATATTCGTTGTGAGAATTGTGCTCTTATTTATCTGCTTATATTTGTCCTCCATATTTATTTGAGTCTTATACTTAGTCAACACTTATACTCTATCAAGAAATATATCTATACATATATGTAAATGTTGTGCTCCACAACAGCATATCGCGAAGCCAAGTCGTTCCTGGAATGATTGTTATTCGTATTTCGAATGAATCTCGGATTTCGTTCTATTTCGACAAAAGCTTTTTAAAGTTTATCATACGTCAATAATTGTTAATGCACCTCTCTTCATGTAATGGATTTGGCGTAAAGTAAAGACCCAAAGGCCTATTCTGTGCTTTCAAAATCAACGTCCTAATGAATGTCTATAACTAATAATAAAAAAAGATATAGTTGAGATGCACATTGATAAATGTTTCGATAATTTCACATTTTCGTATTGATGTGCGTGAAAAAACCATCTTTAGGTTTTATTTGTACTTTAGAAGTTTGATATATTTTAAAAGCGAATGTCAAAATTTTTATTACATCAAAATTGTAGAATACTTCATATTGTAGTCTTTGAACAAAAACCTGAAAAAATTCACTAATCTTCGAAACTTCAATAATATTGACTTTCGATAATAATAATTCTAGAAAATTATTTACATATAATCTCCGCCAGATAATCAGACAAATATCTTTTTCGTCAAATGGAATGACTTAAAAGATTTTTCTAAACCAATTTGATTTTTCAAAATTCTTTGGAAGATTTCAGAACTATCGCGATTTCTCCACACATTTTTCGAAATTCAACTTCATATGTAAATTACATTCTAGACATCGGGAAGAACAGTTTTTCAAATACCTCCTTCATAAGAAATCGAATAAAGACATCTCTAAAGAAATAAAAATGTCGAAAAACATCTTAAATGATTCTTCGAAATCAATTAAATTCATTTCATACGATAAACAAATATCATGCTGTTATACGTTGAACGATTTTTACATGATATTATTGAGTACCATTGTTTGATTCGTCTTCGATATAGCTGATTTTTCAGATTTTTTTGCGGACTTCAAGATGCGGTTGTAATGGGATAACAAAATTATAAGCATCTCCATGCGGAGAGAAACTTGGAGAAGTCAGTCATCTGCGAAATTTTACAAATAATGATTTTCAGTCAAAATCATACTTCAAAAATTATCAACATGGTTCTCACGGGAAATAATCTCCACCGCACAGTCAGATAAATACATTTTTAGTCACATGAAATGAATTTTGTGGTTTTTCCAAATACATTTGATTTTTTTTCAGAATTTCTTTTTAGATTTTTGTAGAAACTCAACATGTCAGAAAAAATCACGATTGCTGCACACAATTTTTTTTTTTTTTTTGAAGTTTCAACTTTGTAAATATATTAGAGCGAAGGCATTGGAAATTGCTGTTTCTCAAATACCGTATACCTACAGAGTCGAATGATATCGATTCAAAATGAAGAAAAATTTCAAAGAATTCTACAAAATCAATAAATTCATTTAATGTGAAAAATAAATCTTCTGATAATACGTTGAACAATGTTCGAATAATTTCATTAGTATGCATCAATATTTGTATCGTCTTCAACAGAGCTGTATTTTTCCGTATGACCTGTAGACTATATGGAATTTTGATGGAATAAAAAATCATTAGCATATAGAGATATGTGTCATTCATCCTTACATTTCCTCATTTTCGTCGTCAGCAAATTCTACCGGAAGAGCTTTGTCCGGGTGTGGTGGTCGTTAGGTGTTTTTTTTTCGGTTCTTTTCTTGGGTTTGAGATGACTTATATCGGTCAGCTTTAAGTTTTTCAGAAATCCATTGGCGCATTATTTCAATTTTGTCGACACCGTCACGCTGTAGCAAATGGAGACCTTGGATTGCCAAACAAGACGCTAAAAAGGATTAAATCGTGATATTTTGAAACTATACTCCTATCGTACAGCTAACTTGCACCATATATGCGGCCATTTCGAAAAAGGTCTTACTTATTAAGCCTTGAATTTCATTTTTCGTCACCTCCCGGCTATTCACCACGAGGCAATTCTTTCGTCTCTTTAAAACCAAACGTCCCCGTTCTTTCCGACTCCATAGCGCATTCATTAATAACTTTGCGCGTAATTTCATATTTTTTGCATTAATACTTTCCATAAACCATTTTTCATTAAAAGTCATATTTGGAGCGATATGAACTCGGCCAGTTTTTTCGTCGGGCTTCGGGTATGAAGTTAACATTCTGTAATTTATATTATTTGTTTTTTTTTTTACGTATACGGAAAATAAAAACGGATTAAAGCGCGCAAATAGAGCGCGCGTAGACGGCAATACATGCCGGTATCGTCTACGCGTTGAGAAACGAGAACGAGAGAGAACGCGCCATGCCAAGGAAGAGGGAACGCGCAGCCGCGTGCTGTCTCTCTCACTCAGCGGCGCGCGAGAAGTGGGAGTAGCCTCGTTCAGCGAGAACTGGGCGCAGAAGACGGGACAAATGTCACGTTTCACGCAAAGGACGTAAGTCCAACGTAAACAAACGCTCATTACGCCTTTCTGACTCCAAGGGACAGAAGTTCCCAAAACATTCGATTTTAATTCACAAAATTATGATATCTCGAGATTGGCTAAACGGATTTACTTGCAACAAGGACCAATAGAAAGAGAAAAATCGGAAAAAAATCGTTACCGATATTCAGAATTTTTACGTAAACGGTTCGACCGTGAGAGCGATTCGAAAACTTTATGACGTCATAAAACCCGCATATACGAGTATATAAGAGTGCGGCAGGGCTCGCGCTGGCATTTTTTCTTTTAATACTTGGCGTCGAGTCGCTACCGCGTCTCTGGATACTTGAATCTTATTTTCAGCCCCGATAGACGTAGACTCTTTTATCATTGTTCGTATTCGTTCGGTCAAGTTTGTTGCGGCCAGCAACAGTACCTCCAACCCCTGAATTTGAACAAAAATATTCTTAGATTAAAACGTATGCCAGCATCAGTTTGCCAATTGTAACGGATTTCACGTAGGATTAAATATTACGCACATTTTGTGAGACGATTTGCACTTTGTCTGTGACATTCTTTTCTGAATATGAGCAAGATGGTGCATTTAATTTTTTCGGTGGAAGAGTTACTGATGTCTTCGACGACGAGTCTTTTAACTTTGCACGCTCTGCTCCTTGATTATGCGATTGCTATTGACAATTGAAATCATTCACATTTAATTGAATGTTATTTGTTTTATTAACCTACCAGTGGTTGTGCGAGGGATTTTCTCACATTCAAGTTTCGATTGCTTCATTCGATTAATAGGAACTTGAAAATAATTTCGCAACAGTATTTGAGGTTATCGATATTTTTATTTTTTAATAATTATCAACACAACGGAAGTTTATACGAAAAAAAACATAAGGAACTGAAATTCTTCAAATGTTTCATCTTGCAGAAGAATGAATTTGAGAAATGTATGAAAAGTTTCAAATACTCGTGCCATTAAAAAATTTCGGGATACGAACATGAGTTTTATCCTATGGCCACTGTTAGATAAATTCCGGGCGTACCGTTCTACATTTTCTGGGTACTTGTGTTGAGTTCATCAATTTGTAGAATAAGCATTACATATTTGATTGAAAGGGATTTGCATTGCAGTATGTTTGGATTCTTACCTTATAGGACTTCGTTGAAGTGGATTCATTTTCATTTTCTTTCCAATTGACGGTTTTCTGTTTCTTTGGATATTCCGACATCATAGAATCAATCCTTTCTTCACCGATCTTCATATCGATGCGTTTTCGGGTTGGTTTTAGGTGACGACCGTCCGGGGTGCTAATATTCTACAGCGAGATGGTGTTTCAAAAACAGTTGTGCATCATCAATAGTTGTGGGATTGAGATAGGTTATGCAATTGTACAGAATCTCATTTTATCTTGCAATTGTATATCTTGACGCAATTGCTGATGTCCTTAAAATCGAAGTTACTACCGATGAAACCATTACATTTTTCCATTTTCAAAACTTCTATCACCATTGGCAATGAACGTTTTTTTTTGTTCACGTGCTTCCTTTTGTTCTATCTGTTTTTTCAGCGGTGCCTATATCGATAATAAAAATGAGTTGTTGTGTCCGCGAAGACCGTCACGAAGGGACGAGTTATCAAGGACTAGTATTTAAGGGATTAAGGCCAAAAGAGTTGAACTCCAACTCAATACTTTTATAACAAGTTAACGATAAGTTTATTTATACAAATTAGAGGTTTATTTGTCTCGAGACCAATCGTTCGGAATTTCGTCAAAGACTGCCGATTTTCGGTTAGTCGGTAATTATATAGATTCAGCGATTTTCCCCTACTCTTTTAGTATTTTATTCTCGAATGTTCGACGAGGGGTTTTCAGGTCGACGGACTCACTTGGAGACAACCTTTGAGTCGATGCATTTCTGCTGAGGGTACTTATTGCTATGCTGGCTTATTTTATGAGTGCTCGGGGCACAACAGAGTCATTGTCTCTAAAGAGTGGTAGGCCGATGCAAGATGGAGAGGAGCAACGCCAATTAAAAAATTAAAGTCGTGATTCATACAATTTTCGAAACTATTTTTAGATTAATTTTCTAGTCATTAATACACCTCACAAATGCCTATCCAGAGACGCGGTGGCGGCTGGACGCCAAGTGTTTAAAGAAAAAAGCTTGCACGAACCCTGCCACACTCTTATATACTCAAATCTGATGGTTTTTGGGCGTTTCGATTTTTCTAAACTGTTTACGAATATACATTTATATTTAGGATTATTTATTCATTCTAATATTTTGATTCTCGTTCGTTTTATCGTGTCATTCAACTGATCATTGCTACTGCTATGATTATTTCTTTCGTCAACGTTACCTCGGTTCTCGTCTCTTGCCGAGCTTCGTTTATTCCTGAATCTCGGGTGTATTCTTTCGATTCAACTTCGTTGTTGTAAGAAACCTGCGATAAATCGCTGTTCGAAACCAACAATGTGTCATCCGTGTTGGATCTTTCCATATCTGATTCGAACGTTTTTATTTCAAGTCTAGCATCCTCGTCACTACTGACACGTTCACACTCTTCATTGACCACCTACGCCGTTGGTAAATGCTCGTTTTAATTTTTGAATTGACAGTCGTTGTAAACGAGACTCGTCAAAGCTACCATTCCATGATTGTTTCAATTCCCAACGTTACCTCGGTGGTAGCTTCTAGATGGTTCACGCTCGATTGTGGATCTTGCGTACACTCTTGCGGTTCAGCTGCATCTTTATCTGAAACTTCCGATACGTCGCCACTAAACACTGGCAATAACTCATCCATGTCGAATCTTTCTATATCTGATTCAAACATATTTTCTCCGAGTCTATCGTCCTCCTGGCCACTGGCATCTCCATTTTCGTCGTCGAAGACCTACGCATTCGGTAGATGTTTACCACAATATAATATTAATAAATATCCAATACTAATATTAATAAATAAATATTTCAACTCACGCTCGTTGTCAAAGAAACTAGTCAATGCTACTCGTCTATGACCATTTCAATTCTCAAGTTACCTTGGTGGTAGCTTCCTGCTGATCCTCGCTCGATTGCGAATCTTGCGTGAAGTTTTCTAATTGATCAGCGGCAGTGTCTAATGTTTTCGATACGTTCCCAGGAAGGGTCGGCAATGACGAATCTGTATTGAATCTTTCGATATCTGATCCAAACGTTTTTTCTTCGAGTCTATCGTCCTCCTGACTGCTGGCAGATCCAGATTCATCGTCTGTGATCTACGCATTCAGTGGTTTTTTGATGTGATACTTCACGCTCGTTATATGCCTTCCTTTATAAATTAACTATGAAGATGGTTTTTTTTCTCCGTTCAAGAAAATACCCTATAGCTTGCCAATGTTCACACGGATACTATACGTATATTCTCTCCCTTTCTCTTACTCGTTTTCAAATATTATGTAAGCTCACCTCTTTATACTCCTTCGAATGTTTGATGTTCTCAGCGGAAAACTTGCTAGCTCCTGCTACCGGTTTCTTTAAAATTTTCTATATAACATCGTAGGATTAATTTATACTCTGTGATGTATTTCATGATGCGAGTTCAGGACATTCAGTGCATGGAAATCGCATTATGTTAGTAAAGCTAAATAAACTCACTAAACACTTCAGCCGGAATTTTGTTTTCAATTTCATTTTTTACCTTTGTAATTTTCTTTGAATCGGAATAATCTTTTATACTTATTATTTATTGGAGGTTAATAGATTTTGAAGTATTTGACTATTAAAGCCGTGTTTAAAGCACTCTATAAGTTGCACGAGTGCGAGAGAGATGGCTGAACAACGTGTAACTTTTATTTTCCTGCAAAATTGTGTACGAAAAAAATACGCATCAGGTTTTCTACCGACTCAACAATTGATAGATCGTCTCGAACGGAAATCTCAAGAGAATAAATAGCTGCATCTGTTTTCACCAAATTCAATACAGTTTTCCAAGAATTTTTCTTTCAAATTTTTTTTCGAAACATGCTTGCTTGAATCTCTGCTGAATTAATTACTGTAACTCGAAATCGATATGAGGTTAAAATGAAATACTAAGAGGGAAAAAATCTTTCAATGATGAACAGGGTAGAAATCTTTTAGATTTTTTTATGACAACTTTTTTGATCTTTCGATTTAGTGAGCGTGAAACCATTTTTTTTTTAATGTGGAGAATTCCCATACGTTTAAAATTGAAAAATTAAAACTTCTTGTCCTTTGTATTTCACCACAAACCTTACAGTGCCCAAGGTAATATAATCAAGAAATCCAAACAGTTTCGACCAAAAATGATTGACAATGACTGATTGATAAAAAAAAATATATATACATAAATGATTACGTAGTCAAAACTTCTGACGCTATTGCCAGTCTAACTGTTTGGTAAGAGGTCGTATAATGGAGCCAGGTATGCTCAGGAGACAAAACAGACGAAATCGGATACCTCGTCAATTCACAAAATAATAAAGTCCGTACCCAGGGAAAAGAGCCCACGATCGGATCAGCGTCAAAAGTCATGAAATTGGTCATACTATTTTTGAGAATTTTTTGAAAAAAATTAAAAAATAGCAATCATCTTTGAAAACAATAGTTTTGTGCTTAAGATGCGAAAAAAATGTTGACAACGCTGATTTATTATGTTTCTCCTTTTGTTTTCTGAAAGTATGAACGAAAATGAAAAAAATCGATGCAGTAACAGTTTTTGATACGTCGATTATTTCCACAGATTCAGACGTTGGAACGTTTCCGAATCTCGCTAAATCTGGGTTTTTTGAACAATTGTAACTCTTGAAAAACGTGAGATAAAAATCTAAAAATTGGTTTAGATATTCCTTTCGTTTAGGACTATTAGAAAAAAAAATTGAGGACAATTAAAAATGGTCGAGGTCACGGCTGCGCGGAATGGCGTGGAATGCCTCGAGCATCATTCCTACCCATTTTTCTTGTTAATAAATAATTTGATAAATCGTTTCATTGACATCATTAGTTACATATAAACGATGCTTACTGACTGATCTGAATACAAACGTCTAAGGCATTAGCAATAAATAGATGCAAAACAGTGATGTATCACCAATAAATGGGAGCTGATTTGTCTCTCATAATTTGTTCACTTTTTTTAACGATGGGTATATCTAACAGAAGCATGAATTAAGAGAGAGTTGGGTAGAAAACCCTTGTGCACATTTGGATTAAAAAATATAAAATCCTCTATTGCATCGATCCTTGGGGATGGATTTGAATTACAAAAAAAATCGGAATAGCTTAACTTAATCTTGCTCATTCTTAAATTTTATTCATTTTACCCATCTTATTCATTCAGAAATTTTTAGCAATAGATATGAGGAAGAGAAATCTTTTTTGGAATAACATTGATTCCTCTCATCTCCAAAAAAGTTAACACAGCTATTATATGGAATTTTTTTTCTTCAAAACTTCATAGAAAACACTAAAGTTGGGGATCTTACTGGACTTATTGATAGCAAGTGGAATTTATGATATTTTGGGTCAACTATGGATTCCCCATATCTTCAAAAACATAACGTGCAATAAAATAATGCAGCGGTTGTGATTTTTCCAAATTATTTCGCTTTAAATTCAAGATCACGAAATCGAACATTTTGAATTCAAGTAAAAATAATGCTATTCACCCAATTATTCACGAAGTATAAATTTGCCGTTTCAAAACTATCTATTGTAATACTTGGCGGTAACACAAAACATTTTTTGGACTTCGCTTCGGGGGCAGGCCGAATCAAAACCGAACACGTGAGCAAATTATTGGCCACCGTTTACACGGATTATGTGAGCGACCGGAACGACGGGATAATTCCGACGAAATAGGCATTCATTGGCTATAGGCCTTCAGTAAGTTGAACCAGCGGAGAGAGGGGGGGGGGCACTCCATGGCTTATGTTCTACCCACGCTGAACCATGGAAATAAGAAACCCGAGGCTTTTGAGATCGACGAGCGACCC
This sequence comes from Campoplex nolae, assembly GCA_037893425.1. NCBI lineage: Eukaryota > Metazoa > Arthropoda > Insecta > Hymenoptera > Ichneumonidae > Campoplex > Campoplex nolae. The sequence continues at coordinate 9,936 of JBBLXU010004286.1, forward strand.
AGCAACAACTCGTTTATGGTGACGTAAAAGAAAAGGACTGTACCCACTTCCTAAATCGCTCGTTTTATTGACATTAAGAGTTTTTCGTGGATACCTTCATATCTCAGTTTTTGTGCCGTGTTTGCTATTGATAATATACGAATTGGAATAACACTGTTCCATTTCATTCAAAATCCGATAATGGAGCGCCTGTAAGGAAGTGCACGCGAAATGAAGAACCAACATTATTTTGGGGAGTGTGGAAACATAGTGCTAAACACTGGGGATATTCTGCTTAAAGTGTCTACAGTATGAGTTATTCTTTTTGTGTATTACTACGAATAAAACTGAAACGGATGCAGCAATGTGAGTTGATTGGAGGAAAACTGGCCTGCAATAAAAACTTGGCTTCGCGACGAGTAGTGTGCAATTTCCTCTTTTTACGAATCACTTCGTAGTTTTTCGATTGCAATATTTTTTTTAAACATTGTTTATGTAATACCGATTTTAAAACCATCAGAGGTGTTGAATTTCATATATAATTACAAACCTATGATATTAAAAAAAAATCCAAAACGCCGCTTAGATGAATACAAAAAAAGTTACAAAATAAGTTAAGATCTGTTGAAATATACGTGGCCAAATACGGGAAGCTTTACTGCGTTTCAATAAATTTTCAAATACAGTTTGATGTTGATAGAAAAAATAATTAAGTTCGGAAATTCAACTATGTCACCAACCAAATTGCAAACGTAAAAAAATTAGATTGTAAAAAAATTCTGAACGAAGTACTTGGCGAGGATTTTTCCATGAAATTAGCGTAGTGTCACGAACTCGCCAAGTACTTCGTTCAGAATTTTTTTACAATCTAATTTTTTTACGTTTGCAATTTGGTTGGTGACATAGTTGAATTTCCGAACTTTATTATTTTTTCTATCAACAACAAACCGTATTTGAAAATTTATTGAAACGCAGTAAAGCTTCCCGTATTTGGCCACGTATATTTCAACAGATCTTACCTTATTTTGTAACTTTTTTTGTATTCTTCTAAGCGGCGTTTTGGATTTTTTTTTTTAATATCATAGGGAAACAAGGGACCACCAATGTACTTGTCCACGTTTTTTCCCCGTGAGGGGATTTTTCCGATTATATCACTTCTTTTTTCTAAAATTTTTAAATATTTTGGTTCATATAAACTCCTATGGAGATTGTATATAATTACAATCCGCACTTTTAGCTTGTGAATATAACCCATAAGTGTTGATTTTATTTTGCATTTTTATATTTTGTAGATGAATATGTTCACTGCGAGATTTGAATACACAGGATCACGAAAAAAAAATGCTTACCAATCTGTTCAAAAGTTTATTCTGAGATCATTTTTTTTCACAATTTATCCAATTTACTCGCTAATCTCGTACTTTATCATTACAGAACTTCACTCAGAATCTCCGTTGAACATTTTTATTAAATCCATTAATCGAAATTTTTCGGACGTCCTGCACTTGATTATGTCAAAACTCCGTTAATGACCGTTTCACTATGTAGACGTCATACACTACGCTTACACGGCACTCTTATTCCGATTTGGTTATAATGGGGTGTATATACTGTAACGACTTTTCCCGTGAGTCGCACAAAATATTCCTATCTCGAGAATTTTCTGGACGCCAGCCGAAGATAACTTCGACAAATTTTATTTGAAAATTATCGAGAACGGAAGAATAGGTTTTTCCCGGTCGTAGCTGTATTTTGGAACCAATTTGGTAGAGGGGCGGGATTATGATAAAAATACGAAATAAATTCACATGAAAGGCACACGATATCCGGAATTACAATTTTGAGTTTATTTTAACA